>KZ505643.1:809745-924910 GCA_002844005.1 Limosa lapponica baueri
AGCTGGAGGGTGCCGCGCGCTCCCGCCCCCCCGCGCGCGCTCCCGCGCTCACCCAGGCGCGCCTCCCGCGGCGGGTTCTCCATCAGCTTCTTCAGCACCAGCGGGAAGGCGCCCGCCAGGCCCCGCTGCTCCTGCTGCGCGGCGGCCCCCCCCGCGCTCCCCCCGGCTGCAGTGGGCTCCGGTCCTCCCGCCGCCGCCGCCGCCTCCTGGTGCGCGGCGCGGCCGGGCATACTCCCCGCGAGCTGGCGGGCGGGCTGTCAACGGCTGTCAACGGTCGCGGCGCGAGGCTGCAGCAGCTCCCCGGGACCCCGTCGAGCAACGACGAGCGAGACGGACGGACGCGCGCGAGCAGGCGGAAAGCGCATGCGCAGCCGGCTGACGCCTCGCAGCATGTTTCAGTATTCATGAGGGCGGCCCGCCCCCTCCTCTCCACCCCGCCGCGCCCATTGGCCCGCACCGCCTGGGGGGGCGGTCCCGAGCGGGCACGCGCCCTCCGCCCGCCGGGGCACGTGCGGGGGCCGGCTGCGGCAGCTCATTAGCATGTGGAGCCCCGCCCCCTCCTGCGTCACCTCCAGCTGCTCCTGAAAGCGGGGGGGGGCGTGGGGAGGGGCAAGCGCGCGCGTGGGCGGCGGAGGAGGAGCAGCGCCTGCCGCGGGGCGCGCGCCCGCCACTCGCCTCCTGGGCGCCGCTTCTGCGCATGCGCAGGAGCCCCCCTTTTCCCCCCGGGCCGCTGCCCGAGGCGACCGTTACCGGCTGAGAGGACTGTGCGGGCGGCTCGGGCTGTGCGGCGCCGAGGAGCCGCTTCTCAGCCGTAGGCCGCTCCCTGCTGCCTCGGCCCCGGGCTCGGTCCGGTTGGGCTCGACCGCCGGGGCAAACTGTGCGGCGCGGGAGGGCGGCGGGCCCGGAGGTCGAGTAACCACCTCAGCCGTCGCTGCTACCGAACTGCCGCCGGTGCCAGGGATCCAGCCGGTCCTTAAATATCCTCGTTTAGGGTCTCGAGATCACCTTTCCCACGTGATCTGCATTTAATCTCCTCCTGTCCTACATCATGTCCGCAGTAGCGTGCCCTATATAACGTTAGCAGGGAGAAGGACCTCACTGCAGCTGCTGGCGTGGCTGGGAAGCTGGAGGAGGCGGGGGGCCTCTCCAAGTTCTCATGATCACAAGCGATTCCTTGCAATTCCCCAACCGGTCCCCCTCTTCCAGCAACAGGGATGTCGTGCTTCTGAACATACAAAGGGAGAAGGTGTTGCCGAGTTCATCCCCAAGAGCACAGGTGGATACAGAGGAGCTTCTCCTGCAGAATGAATAAGCTCGCAGAAGTGACAGACGCTACAGCCACAAGCTTCTCCCATCAGCAGTTGCTGCCTCTTGCCGCAGAAGGGCCGGCTGAAGCAAACCTACCGCATAGCGCTGTGAGCGGGGAAAGGAAAGGGTGCGCAACCTCTCTGGGATGGTCCCATCCACACCCAACAGAGCCACAGGTGCCAGGGCAGGGATGTCCTTCTAAGTGCCAGCAGAAAAAGGACCTCTTCTTCCCAGGTAGACACTCGGGCATCTGCTTGGTTCAGCTGCTCTTCCGCAAACCTCAGACGTTTTGTTGTGGTTGCAAGGCACAGTTTGACCTGACCCTTGCTAATAAACCCTGATGGTCTTTGTGACACAAAATCATGTGTCCATGACACAAAATTCCTCCCCATGCGCCCCAGGAAAAGGAACAGATTGGAAGTCACATGGGGTAGGTGCTTTCCCCCGTTGCCTTACTACAACAAGGACCTGGGGACACCTCCATCCAACCCAGTCAGACAGGGAGCTGCCCTACCTGCCAGCTACTTCTCTTGCGTAGGCTGGGAGGCTGAATCTGCCGCCTCCTTCGCAGGGGACAGGGGTGGGACTCCTGACACAACTCCTGCGTGCATGCTGCCCAACGGGGAGCTGGGAAAAGGGGCCACCTTGTTAATACAGGCTGTGGTCCAGGGACTGGAACAGCACGGGTTAATGCATCATTTATCAAGGCTGATAAATCCAGCTGCAAGAAGCAGGCAGAAGAGGTCATGCTCCACTGCCCAGCATGCTCCAGGGCTGCTGCTTGCCCTCTGTGGGCTCCCTCTGCCTTGCCAAGCTCAGTTGGCAGGAGAAAAAAGCACATGCGTGAAAGGGAGATGCCACTTCACACGGGGCAATGAAACACAGATGTTGGACCACACATGACAGAGGCAGCACACACAGTTTGGCAAGGGGCAGCGGGCTCGCAGTGGTGCTTTTGCCTGGGAAATAGCAAGTCGTAGGAGAACACAACCTAGTGAGTTCAGGAAGGAGCAGCTTCTAGGAACAGGACAAGGGACGTAGCCAAAGTGGGCAGGCCACAGGCTTCCCGTTCAGTTACGGCTCTTATAGTCGCTTTGTTCCATTGTTGTTGATGCTGGAGGCCCCCGGGGATGTCACTATGTCTCAGTACTGTACAACACGACTTCAAGGAACAGGCTCTGTGTGCTTCCCCCCCTGCAGATCTCAATGCCAACTGCTTTGCTGGGTAACATCCATATGAATGGAGGTTATTAAAACCACTCAGCAGCCTTTACTCCAGGGCTCTTCCCTTTAGATCCACCATGTTCTTCCTCCAGCACATTTCCACCCACACTCCACTGTGCTAAGGTTTGTTGTGCACCACCACTGGGTTGTGACTGGGCTTGGAAAGGGTTTAAGCCAGTACAGTGTTAGCTGCTTGGCCTGAAGGTGGGAGGGAGCTCCTGGGGAGCATTCCTGTGGGTTCCCTCTCTCAGCATCCTGCTTGGGCATCAGCTCTGCCCTGCCAGCAAGGAGGGAGGTTGCCCTGAGAGCATTTTCTGGCCTCCTTTGGGGATTAGGGGCTCAAGCCACTGCCAGCAGAAAGTGGGCACTGCACCATCAGCTGTACCTTCTCGGTTAAGATGGGATCTGCCTGGATTTTTACAATTTCTCTTTTGGTCTGCAGCTGAGAAGGAAGAGGAGGACAATGAGATGTGAGGAGAGGAATGCAGTGGCCTTGGCTGCTCCTGCTGGGAGTCTTGTGAGGGCCAGATGATGCAGAACAGCCCAGCTCTGATGCAGCAGGGAGGCAAGCAAGAAGCAGCCCAACACTAGGCACAGGTCAGGGGGAACATGTACAGCAAGCCCCGCTGGGAGGTCTGAATAGCAGAACACATTTCAGACAGAAGCCTGAGACTCAGCAAATCCGGACGAGTGGTGTATAGGTATGGAGATCCAGGAGGAGAAAGAACTGAGCTCTGTGGGAAGAGGGCTATGACAGGAACACTGGCCAGGGAAGGGAGGCGGCATAATAAGGACAATTCCAAGGGTTACGGGAGGTGATGCTGAGAGGCAGGGTGGTCCTGGGGCTGAAGAAGAAAGCTGCCACAAAACATCGCTCTCAGCTGCCAAATAAGCCATATTGAGTTAAGACTAAACGATTCCCTCTGCAAATCATTGATTCCCCCTTTACCCCCCACTTCAACTTGTGCCAAACAGATAAATCTTGCCAGCACTCCTCCCTTGGATTAATTCAATCCACTTGGCTGTGGAGGCCAGAGATCCCAGAGAGGCAGCCAACTTCAGCTTAGCCGCAGCAAGGCTCTGCACCACGTGAGTCTCCCTTGGCCATTACTGCCTCCTCCCAGCCAGGTCTGCTTTCTACCTGGGTATCAATTAGCTCAGAAAACATGCCCTGGTCCCCACACACGGCTTCATACTGTGTGATATGTAAACATATCCGTTAATGGGCAAAGTCTCAGCAAAGGAGAGAGCCAGCTCACAGGCAGCAGCAGCAGCAGAGCAATGTGACAATAGGAGCCCTTTAGTGGGTATGGCAGCTCCCCTTGCCCTATTAACCCCTTTCCCACCGCGAGCAGTGCGAATGCCAAGGGCTCCCTGTACTCCAGCAGGTGTAGGCAGCTGCCTTTCCTGCCATGAACGCTTTACTGCTGCAGCAGCATTTTCTCCCATTGACTCCAGAGCAAGAGCAGGGTCCCTCTCTACTTTGTGCCTCTGCCTTTTCTGCTCCCACCTCCTGGATCATGCTGCCCCTCAAGACTGCAGAGCCATCGGCATGTCCTGGTAGCGACTCCCTGCAGAAAAGCGAGCTCAGTGCATGTTTGTTTCTGTGAGTTCAACTCACTCGTGCCTAGACATGAGCTTGTTGAGCCAAGGTGTTCCCACACACCTCCCCGGAACTCAGCAGTGAACATTAAAACACAACAAACAAAAAGCAGCTTGCCAAGGGCATGTGGCATCCTATCCAAAACCAGAGGGTCCCTGAGTTGTGCTATGGGCACCTGGAGCATGTCCAGGAATAGAGAAGTGCTCAGTCCGGCAAGCACAAAGTCTTCAGCACAGCAGAAGCCCAAACTAAATAATCTCTTGGGTCCTTTCCATTTGTTTTCTAGGATACTGCACAAATAGCAGGAAAGCCTGAGAGTACAGAAGTGCTCTTGCAAAGAAAACACAACATTTGCTGTGTTCCCTACCCCAGCTTTCCACTGATAAACAACTGCAGCATCAAACACAAAGTTTGCGCATAGTCAGCCTGCATCATGCGTGCCAGGCTCCCTGGACAGCCTACATCTGGGAAGAGGCAATGTCTGGAGGCTCAGCAGTTATTAACCATGGGACAACCTGGATAGGAGTGACTTCCAGGATCGCTACGTGAGCACAGAGATTTATGCCCAAGCCTTCTCTGTGCACAAAGCTTTGAGGGTTTCCAAGAAGTAGCTGAGCACAGAGATTAAAAGGATCAGGAGCTCAGCACTCTTGACTGATTTTGTAATCAATCCATTGCTGCCGTTTTTCCTCCTAGCTGCACAACACACTCAGTGCCAGAACTCCCTGTCTGACTTGGACACTTGGGGAAAACACACCCTTGAAGGGCTTGCAGCAAACAAGATCTTCTGCCCGCTTCTTGCCTTTCAACTTAAGGAGTGGAAGGAGAAATCAAAACAGAAACCCCAGCATGTGTTCTCTCAATCCTACCTGTCATCTTGTTAGTCCAGGGTAAGGAGTACTCCAGCAGGGACTTCAGGACTTCAGGAAAGTCCAGGGCAGTGGGGCCCCCGGGACTGTTGCAGCTTGACATGTCCTGTCCAGGGACTGTGCTAGCACGGCTAAGGGAGGGCCAGGTGCCTGGCCGCCAACGCTACACCCCACTTGCCTGGGTGTTGTGAGAAGGGCTCGGAGGCGCCCGCAGCGGGCTTGCCAAACTACTCCGGCTGAGAGTAAAAACAAGGAGGAAAGGAAGGAGCCTGGCGGAGATGCAGTTTGCCTGGCTGTCTTCACCTCCCCCTCTCCCACTCTGAAGTGGCCAATTGTGGAAATAGCTTGCAGCCTTGCAGGGCTGGGCCGGGCGGCTGGCCAGCGTGGTTTTACAGGGCCTTTCCCAGCCAATCCGGCAGCAAAGAACTGGGCCAGTTATCTAACTTTGCAAAGGCAGCACCCTTTTCCTTCCCAAGGTGTTATAACAAATATACACGTTGCGGGAAAAAGAAAGCAGCAAGCGCACACTGTGAGGGGTACACACATTGGCTGCAAACACAGCAGGAGAGGGATCCTCTGAAGGGAGGCTCTGAGGTGCTCTGAGCTGCGCAGGCTGCCCCGTGGAGATACACACGCTGTCTGCATCTGCCTGCTAACTTTTCAGCTCTCTGAGCTGCAGATACTTGTATATAATGCAACGCTTACTCTGGGTCCCTCCTAAGTCAGTATTGATAACAGCGTAAGGCATCTTTCTTATCAAGTGTGCATCATCCCCAAAGTGCAGAATTTCTCTTCATAAGTGGCACAGTTTTATCAGAAAGCCGACAGCCTCCTCTTGGAGCAGCAATGTAAGGCAAGAGAGTTCATGCACCCTCCAAATACTCTGATAACAGCTGCTTAAGTAAGACCTTCAGCATGCAAAGCCCCTCCTCTCCTGTTAGTGAAGTTTTTTAGCATGGAGGAATGGACTGGAGACAGGAAGATAAAGGTCTGATCTTCTTTATCAGGATCCGGCTTGGGAAGGAGCATCTTACATGTGCTGGGGTCTTCTCTTTCACTGGGTTGTGATAATTAGAACAGAAGTGCCTTTATTTTGCAGTTTGGTCCTGTCCATTTTGCCTTACAGCCTTACAGCACCAGTGTGAGTTGATAGGAACCGGGTATTCCTACACTGGTCTGTGAGCCCCAGCTCTCGGGGACAGCCCAGAAAAACTGTGCATGTTTCTGAGCATGAAAGTGGCCTGAGTGAAGTCAGAAGGATTTTTCTTGTTTCTAAAGTGAAGCATTTCACTGGCCCAGGATTTAGAGAAAAAGTGATAGGGTTTTGCTCGTTCCTGACAGCGTGGTGTTTAGTTCCATAAGGAAATGCATTTGCTTTAACTCCACGAAAACCAAAAGGAAAGAATTGCCTAGCCAGGCTGGGTGGTTGGGAATTTCAGATTAGCTGGGGAAGTTTCATGATCTATATCCCAATATAATCAGGCTCAGAAATCACAAGGTAGATACTTTGTTAGAATTCTTAATTATGATACAACTGCATTACAACCTCTGGGAGTTTTCCCCGTGGTTTGCTCCCCCCCCCACTCCCAGAGAGAATGTAAGAAAGCAGACAGTGATAACCATCAGTGGTGAAGCCATTCAGGGAGAACAGCGCCCTACTAACCCCAGCCTGTTATGATGTCCTCCACCCACCCAAACCTGGAGCCAGGAGACAGACTGCAAACATTCTTGAAAGTCAGTGGATTCTGGCTGCTGAGAGCAAGAAAAGCGATCACATCTCTCCCTCCTGGAGCACAGCCTGTTAGCCAGGACCTCCATGTCCTTTCTCAAAATCTTCTGATCCATTCTGGCTGGCCAAGGCAAACGGAGTGGGGTCACTCAGTCCTGCCAGGCATCGCTAACATTTGGGAGAGCTATCGTCATATATGCCTAGACCTGCTTCTCGTAAAATGATGACAAGGTAAAGTGACTGGGAATGTGGTAGCTGCCCAATGCCAGGTGTAACTGGACCTCCTGGTTTTGCCCCAGGCTCAAACTTATCCTGAAAGCTGGACAAACATCTGACTGCATGTCTGGAGGCACAGAAGGACTTCATAGCAGCTGCTGCAGCAATTGACTGACACGGCTTCAGAAAATGAAGAAGTTCATTGAGAGGAAATTCTCACTTAGCATTTTGAATTATTAGCCTGCAATGGACATCTACAAGGGTTATTTTTAGAGATCTGAGAGCACACATAACATCTTGTGTTTGCCATGTCCACAAAGTCTCCTGCCAACATGTGTCCTTCTTGATTCATAATCCTTGAAAATCAAGCTCCCGCCCAGGAGAAGAGCTTGGGTAACATCACTAGTAGGATGCATAACTGCTGCTCTGACTTCAAGCCCTGGGGAAGCAGAAACCGTGCTCTGTAGAGTAGAGTCATAGCAGCGGGGAGTGTCCCTCTGCCCTTGTGTCCCGCCACGGAGAGTGCTTGAGCTGCTTTAGCGAACAAAGTTGAAATGTTGGCTCTGGAAAGCTGCGGGCATGGCCACAGATTGCATCATTTGTGCTGGCTGCACTGTTATCAGACCAGATCATTATTTATTATTATTGTAATCCCATGTTAGCGGAGGTCTCAGCAGCTCTGCTCCATCACTCAGAAGCCCAGTCAGCCCTTAGCAGTGCATTTTCTCACAGACTCAACCAGCCATAGTCAACTTATGCTGGCCCTATGTGGGTAGCACACAGAAGGGGGCATCTAACCTGATGGAGAGGGCCAAACTCTGGGAACATAAATTTAAACGGCAGAGGCCAAGACTATCTTCAGTGTCTTTTCTCTAGGTCTCCCAGTGTAGCTACCCACACCGCCAGCAGTGCTACTGGGCCCCTCGGCACATTTGCCTGAGGAGCATGTTCAGCAACGCCATGGCTGCCCGCAGTCCTGAGGGGAGGAGTGGGGGTCCTTCAACATTTGCCTTGGTCTGTGTTCTCCCTCCTTTTACATTTTCATTCCAAAGAGTTGCATTTTTTTTTAAGCACAACCAAATTCTTGTACCTTGCTTCCTCCTTGCCTCCCTGCTTCACCTCTCTGCAGTGCTCAGTTACTTCTGTTGGTACCAGGGCATGTAAATGTCTCTTTTTAAAGCCCTAATTCTACTCTTGTCTTTAGAGGGTTCTCTCAATGGAGATCTGTCATCAGGCTTGAAGTGCACCTGGAACTGCAGAGCACCGCTGCTAAGGTGTTATTGGTAGGTACAGCCTTCCTGGCAGTTGGAGACCCCAAGGAATCATTTTGGACATTCAGACTACTCTGATACAACCCTGTTCAAGGAGCTGGGCAAGGGGGCTCTTTGTGCACCTCTCCAAGTTGCCATTTTTCCCTCAGCCCCAAGAATGCTCCCTCAACTCCTTCATAGGGCCACATCCACGGTGCTTCTGGATCTGCTTTTCCACTGTTTCCCCTCCTGCCGTTGTCTTGCAGCCACCCTCAACCCTGAAACAAGAGACAATGGCACAGCTGGGTGGCTCCTGCAGCCAAAACTCCTGGAAATTGTGAGTCTTGTACCTGGTGGTGGCACCTGGCTGCACACCAATTTCTGAGGCCACTGTTAACAGAAGGAAACTTAGTTGTTTATTACAGGTGTCTGAAAGCATAGCTTGCAGGGAAACCACCAGCAGCAGTGACATTTGACCAAAGAAAGGCATTAATGGATATTACTACTAATTGTTGTTATCTTAGTTTCCTCAGATAAAAAGAAAGCTGGGCTTGATAATCTAATGGAAATAATTTTGAAATATTTTAGAAAATAAAAAACTTTTTTGTCTGATTTTCTAAGGACACAAAGCTTACACAACAGCATTGTCCGTCTGTCCATCCATCCATCCATCCATCCATCGCTCCTCAGAACAGGCTATTCATTTTGGCGAAGTGATAATTATATTTAAATATCTTTTTATATTTGAAACATAAACTAAGAAGAAGAGAGAGTCAAATTAATGCCTCCTTAGAGAGAAAACCTGCTGTTATTTGTTGTTTGGAGTTGGGACATGTACATTGGCAGCCAATGCCCCAAAGCACACGCTGCCCCTGGCAGGTAATCGTGAGGGGAGAGGAAGAACCCGGTAGTACTGAGGGGATTTTGTGGTGACAGATAAGGCTGAGGTGTATCTGGAAATAAGGACAACAGTCTGAAGAAAACTCTAGAAGCTTTACAAGTACTGCTGCTCTTGAAACAGCTTTCTTCTTTTCAGTCAGCCAAGACCATTCACCTTAGCAGCATAGCCATTATTCAGAAATTTCCGTATCACCTCACACAGGCATGTCTTCTGCTCCAGGTTCCAGACCTCGTGGTCTGTGTGAAGGCTCCAAGCCTACCCATGGGGATTGGTTCTTGCAGCAAACCTGGCTTGGTAAGTGGTTTCCTCTTTCTTCTTTTATCCAAGCAAACCCTTTACCAGAGGTCAGCCACTGCCTCTTTGCAGACATCTGTAATTTTTTTTGTTATACTAGCTCCTAGGACAAATGCACACTCTGCTGACAGCTGCCAGATTTAACTATTTATTTGCATGGTACTTTGGGCTTGATAGGGAATTTTGTTCACCTTGGCAGGGGCTGGCAGGCTGAGTTTCACTGTGGCCTTTTTGAAAGTGCGCTTGCCCTGCATCCCAGCACCTTGTCTTCTACAGGGTTGAGATGCTAATACTAGTGGCAACAGACATCTATGGAGCTACAAGGACACTCAGAACGGCAGCCGCAGGGAAAGCTGTGGCCAGACCAGGGGTGTCTGCATCCACAGCAGATTACTTTAAAAAAAAAAAATGAGGTGGGAGAAGGAATGATGAAGCCTGTGTGGGAGGGTGGACAGGGTGGGAGGGTGGTAAAAGTGGGGCTGGGGCTCTGTGTTGGCTAAAGGCTCTGCCTGGCACCTGAAGCACAGTCACGTGACCCTTTAAGTACTTTTGACGGTATCAAGGTGAGACACAGACACACAGGCTTGATGAGGCCTTGCACTGAGCCTCCTTCCCAACTCTAAAGGGGCTGTCCCTTCCCAGCGCAGGGCATTGCATGCATACATGCACATACGTATGTGTACATATGTGCGTGTCTCCCTATGTGGAGAAGCAGCGCCAGGATCCCCAAGCGAATGGTGCAGCTCAGTGGAAGGAACCACCTGCACCTCCTGCCTGAGGCAAAAGGATTTCTAAAAAATAATTGGCCAAAATGAGTGCCAAAAAGCTAATGAGCTTGCTTCCCCAACTCTCCTGCCAAGACATCCCCCCCTTCTCAGGGTGTTCACGTGGCAGCCGAGCTCACCACAGCTCTGCTCCTCTGCACGTGGCCTTCCCCTGTGAGGTGCCATTTGCCAGAAAACTAGGTGCTAGGCAGGGAGAAAACGTGAGAAAGACTCCTGGGATCACCAGAAGTTGTGCTGCCCTGGGCAGGAAGGACACCTAGAGCTGCCTTTGTGCAATTCCCTGCTCCAGAAACGCTCTGGGAGCCTGGGCAGAGCTGGCTTTGGGAGCCCTCTGAACAAGCATTGGCATGAGGCAAAGCCCAGAGGGTGCCAAGAGCAGCAATAAACTAAGGTGTTTAAAGCAGAATGGGGAAATCCAATGACAGTGATTGCTGGGCTCCCACTAGGGTCTATGAGAGACCATTGGGTGTGACAGCAAGAAAGATACACGCTCCTCCAGCTGCTTCCTTCTCAAAACACAGAGGCTGGCTGTAAGGACCTCGTCTGTCCTTTACTCACCTCTCCTGGGAACAATGTGGCCCCAGGCATGAGCAGGGATCCTGCGGAACCATGGTCCAAGAGGTCAGAGCCTGATGGACAGATCCAGGAGCCAGCTGAGCCTGGGGGAGGCATGTGGGCTGAAAGACAACAACTGATCCCCCAGAAGCCAGGGCAGTCTGGCTGCTCCTGATCCCCAAATGCCAAGATATGAAAGCTTGGGTCTTAAGCAGGAGAAGGTCCAGGCTGCTGAAAGCCTCTTTTGAAACAGTGCTTCTGTACTGAATCCGCACCGCAGCTCCCAGGGTCAACGTCCAGCCGTGTTGCAATTATCCTCAAGCCGTTTGGCTCAGAAAAACTAAGGCCATCTCACTCCTGCGGAAGCAAGACTTTCCCCTCTCTGCCTCTGAGCTTTGCTGGGGTACAAACAGGGGAGCGTGCCTTGATATTCAATTAGAGAAACTATGCAGCTCTTCATCCTTCCCGACCGTCTGCCTGGAGGGCCCCAGCACTACTGAAAGCCCACAGCTAAGGCAGACAGAGGAAGTCCACAGCGAACAAGGGAAATACACCAAAGAGCACATCCAGCACTGAATATTCTTCTGGCTCCAAGCAAGCCAAATCTTCTCTGACATCTGGGTTTAGAGATTTCTATTCCAGCCCTGGGTAAACATCATTTTGGGGAGGATTAATTCAGATGGTAGCAAATAACCCTATTTCCTGGGACTCTCTGCTATGTCTATGCCTCCCAAGGCTCTCAGGAAAAATTAGGAGTTTTCTGGAGCGCTGCCATCCATAAGATGGAAGGGGCAGCTTCAGGAGCTACCAGGGCCAGGACTGTTGCAGTGGAGAAGGAGTCAGCTGGAGCTGTAATCTCATCTATCTTTGCTCTTGTCTTTGCTGCACCTGGATCTGCTTTCCAGAAACACCACCCTTGCCCTGGCGGCACCAGGACCCACTACTCCTACCTGGAGGGGGAACTGCAGAGAAGCAGGAGGCAAGAATCCATCTGGGAAGGAAGAGAGGTTATTTAGAATGGGTGGGCCCCATCCCATCCCATCCCAGGGAGAAAGGGTGATGCTGGATAAGACATGGCACAGAGCTCCTGAGCTGTGCTCATGGCTTTCCCCAAGAGTTAGCTGTCCAGAGGACCTCTGACCGGAGCCACCCTACAGGCACCCAACCAAGTCTTTTCAGCACCTTCCCCTGCCCCGCACCAAATGGCTGTCTGCTCCAGCCGGTGCTCCTGCAGCCTTTCCTCCTCCACTTCCCTCCCACCAGTCACCCCCATCCAGCTCTCTTTTATCATTTATTTAGCACATCACTTTCTGCCCAATGTTTTCCCCTTACAAACACCCTCCATCCCGGCCAGCGACCAGCACACCTCCCCAGGTTACAGCTCCTGCAAGGCAGGAACTGCATAGGACACGACACAACACGGCCCTGTTCTTGGTTGCAATGGCTGCAGCAAACACAATTAAGAGTGATGACAGTACTTGCATCACCTGTTGTCACTGCCCAGAAATGTTTCCCTATAGCGTGGGCAGACGGACTCAGTGACAGACTTGCTTAGGAATCACAGAATGGTTCGGGTTGGAAGGGACCTTAAAGATCGAGTTCCAACCCCCCTGCCATGGGCAGGGACACCTCCCACCAGACCAGGTTGCTCAAAGCCCCATCCAGCCTGTCCTTGAACACTTCCAGGAATGGGGCAGGGATGGAATCCCATCTGCAGCTTGCAGGCTTTGCAAGGCAAATTCCCTCTGCCAGGCTGCTGTGTGATAGCATTAAAGGCCTTTAGTACAAAGCCTTCCTCCCACTTCTCAGGGGTCTCTATACCCCTGCTCCCCTTAATCCTCCATCAGACCCAGATCCTTCCTGGCTGATATGGGGCTCTCCCCTTTGTATCTGCAGAAGTTCCTAGGAGGATATGAATACTGAAGTCACTGCTCCTTTCCCTGCCTCTTCAAAATACAAGTTTATTTTCTTCAATGAAGAAACACCGGCGAGGAGGGGTTTACAGCTGAAGCTCAAACCTGCAAGGAAAACACTGTTGTTTTTCTCCTCATGCTTTGTTTGCCTCACAATTTGACAGTTGCGGTCCCCGTTGTACTGGAAGAACTCTCCTCAATCTTGACAGCACGGCCTCAGTAACCTGTGCAGGGTAAAACTAATGCCTCTCACATTCTACCTACTCAATAGATGCACCCTGGAAGCGCGCTGGCCTCCTTGTTCCCTCTGCACTACAAGCTTGTGTTCAGGCCTCTCCTCCTATGACCAGAAGGATAAGAGCCCTTGTGTCTGAATCCCAGCACATCGGGGAGACACGTAACAAATCTCCTCTCCTCAGGGCTCACTGGATGTGACTTTCTGGTCACTCTGTCAGTTTATATAGCAGTAGCAGGATGTCTCCATGGGACTTCCTTGTCTTCCTTGCCGCATCTCCAGTTTTGGCTTTATCAAGAATCCCAGATTAATCTGCACCATGATGAATCTGAAAAATAAAGAATAAAATAGTTTTATTAATAAATGTTTTCAGACTGGCCTCTTCCCCCAGGTGTGATCTTCACCACACAGCATTGTCTCCAGGGGAAATCTGCACAGAGGCTTGTCATGGCCCAAGCTGCATGCAACTCAGTGGATAGGGCTACGGGCATTTTCCCCGGCAGTGTGGACGCTGGGAGGCAAAAGAACTGGCTGACCCAGTTAAACAGAGCGGCAGAATGACCTCTATGTGAAGGTGATTACAAGACCTGATTACTGGAGGTTTCAAAACACAGGTTACCCAAACACCTGAAACTATATGTTAATGCAGAGCACGTAGATTCTTGGTGCTTGGGGGAAAGAAAAAAAATCTTAAATACACCTAAAGTTCACCAGAACTGTACATCTGATGAACAACTGCAGAATCTGTTAATACACACGTGGGCAATTTTCCAGTCAGCAAGAAGAGCAGCAGATTATACTTAAAGATGGGAGAAAGTGAAAAGGATCCAATGCTTGAAGTGCTCCCTTTGCTTTCCTCCTTACAGCAGGGAAACCTGAAATGGAGATAAAAAGCCTTTGCTGGCTATTTGAAAAATGAAGTACACACTGGATCAGGAGAGGGTTTAAAGTGCACACTTTTATTTTCTATTACAAAGGCTAAAAGAAGCAAGTTTGTTGTTTTTTTTTTTATTTAAGAACAAAAACGTTGTTAAAACATCTACATTATTATCCTGATACTAGACCTTATGAAAGATACTAAGTTCTTTTTTAATAGTAAAGCGTGGTATTCTTAAATTATATTAATACAAAGACATATTAAAGGACTCGAAATCATTACTACCCAGCTCAGAAGTGCAGCATCCCCTTGCTATCTTTTCCTTTCACTTGCTAAAATCCATCCATTTTTGACATACAGTTTCATACAAGCTAAGTAGGGTATTTTTTGGTTTGTTTTTTTTTTTACTTCCCCCTGTAGAGGCCAGGTTAACTCCAACACCAGTGTCACGTAAATCCCTGTCCCTACCAAAGGATTTGGGAAAAGATTTTCACTAAGTCCTTTAGCATTTAACAAGTTGATCTAAATCAAAGCCTCTACTCTGTGTGAGTGTGTGTGTGTCTGCGGTGATTTTACAGGATATGAGATTTTCTTCTAATGTTATAAAATTAAAACACCGCTTCTTTTGTTAATAACCCTCAAATTTGGTTCTGCGCGGCAAAATTTTCTTCCTCTTTCACACCAATGAAGAAAAGAGTGTTATCACAGAGTCTTGTGAATGCACCACTAGAGCAGCCCTACAACTTGTGGTTTATCTGCTGTAGAGCCGTGAGCACTGAGCCGTTCTGCCCAGAGTACAAAATGTGCTGAAGAGAACCCTCTTGGCTTGATAAAGCGAGCCTGGGAAGTCAAGTGTGAAGCTTCCTGCCTTTCACAATGTCCCTTTAAATAATATAAGCAAAGCCTTATCATTAAAACTTTACTCGCTAGTTAGCAGTATAATACTCTTTCACTGAGATGGGACTGCGAGGACATCCTAGGGGGTTTCAAAAATGTTGAACAGGGAAACCTGTCCCATCTCAAAAATTATACCTATCTATATAAAACCCTCCCCTCTTTGTTATTTCCCTTTCCCTAACCCAAATAAAAGTCTTCATATGTAAACTGGAGATGCTGCGTTTCCTGGCCCGAGTCCTTTTCCTTTACCCTCATTTAAAAGATTCCTTTGATACCACACACATATAATATTATATAGAGCGATATATTTAATACCTGTGTATATATGTTTCATGGGAGGGGTCACATATATACACACTAAAACAAGTCTGGTGACAAAGTACTGCAACACCACAGACCAGGTTATCATATCAGGGAAAACAAAAAGAGATACTCGACGCAACCCCCGTGACCGTGGGTCTCCCTCACCTCCCGCACGCTCGCCCTCTCCCCGCCTCGGCCCCGATCCGAACCTCCCAAGCCCCACCGAGCAGCTCGGCCCTCATAGCAGAGATGGGGAGAGGGGACAGCAACCCACTCTGTAACCTAAACAAGTTATCGGATGAGAAATCACGGCGCAGCGAACGCTAGAGTCACACTAGAGATGCAGATTCGTTTTAAAAATAAAAACACGTTCCAACGTTCCTCGATCCAGATTCGCTTCCTTGACGCCTCTGCCCAAGAGGAGGAGGACAAGATAACCCAGGAGCTGATGCCTACCTCCTCCCCTGCCTCTCTCTATTTATAAAGTTGACCCATTGAGTACAAGGAGCACCAGGAGAAGGTACAATCTGGGCAGTTCACAGCCAGATTGTATTTACCACGGATACAGCACTGCCAGCCCCAAGGGCTCTGAGCTTGCTGTCCTGGGAGACTCTGTATGAAAAATACATTCCCTGCAAAGGCTGGGAGGGAGACCTATTTGTGTTTTGAGTGGATGGTGCTATCCATGCATGCAAAACTGCAGAGCGCAGCTGGACTGCAGAAGAGAGAAGGAGAGGGAAGCTCAGGACAGGACACACATTTACTGCTCACAGGATGAGACCGCCAGGAAGGACAAGGCTGGCATGCAGAGCAGGACTGCCTCTCACCGCTGCCACTACAAAAGCCAAAAATCCTGGCCCAGAGCTCAGCATCGCTGGTTCCCACGTTGTGGCGCAATATCAGGCAGAACCCAGGAGCAGGCACTTGGCCGGGTCCCACTGTGCCACTCACCCTCCACCATGGTCCCTGCCCTGGGTTACAGCCTGACTGCGCTGTGCATCCGCAAGCTCCCTGCCTTGGCTCCTAGGAGGAGGGGGATGGACCCCCAGTGCTCATAAGCACCTTTCCAGCTGGATTCCCATCAGCAACGCATCGCCCATGCTGCTCGACAGTGTCCTTTTAAATGGATCCCCACCCAGTTCTTCTGGCAGGGCACAGAAAAACACAGCTCTAGATAATGAGTAACACACACCATTTAAAGAGCAAGAAGGGAACCCCACTACCTCCCTCCCTCTCTTCAGAACACAAGCTGACAGAAACACAGGCTCCGTTTGGATACAGCCTTCCTCCTGACCGATACTGCTGCGTGGAGTATGGTGACACAGGGTGTGTCACAGTCTCCACTACACTTTCTAGATGGCTTCAGTCTTACTTGCACCAGTCACACCAGCCAAAAAACCAAACCAAAACTACCCACCCTGAATACCTGTCACACACTGAGAAAGACATCTAATGAGGGTGTCACCAATTTGCTTTCTGGGGACAGTCAGCTGAAACAGTCTGAAGTCACCTACAATCCAGTTCCCACTGCTGCAAGCAGTTCTATTACTTTGCCGCTTTTAGCTACACTCTTTATACCAGACGGCTGCTACCCTCCTCAGCGCCAGATGATGCCTTACGGCAATATTGACAGCAGGAGCTTAAGCCTAGACGTTTTAAGCCATATTAGTGGTTTTCCTTTTTCTGCACCTTGACTCCTAATTCTTCTGGTACTGAACTCCCAGGAGAGCAGGCCAGCTGCAGCAGTGTAAGTGGGGCTTGTTCTACAGCATTGAGAAAAGGAGCACGTGAACTTCATGGTCACCTTTTCACCTGATGTCTGTCCCTTTCTCTCAGCTTTGTCCTCCAGACCTCTGCAGCCACACTCCAAATTGAAGAGCAGGAGAATGACACAAGGAGAAATTCTCCGATTTGCAGCCCAGTACAGATAGGATTCATTTCTTTGAATGAAGGACAGCGAAAAAAAAAAGATGGAGAGGAAGGAGAATTTGGGGGAAAGAAGAGAGAAAAGATGGATCACAAACTCAGTGAGCATGGCGTTCGCTGGCCAAGGAGAATCAAATTCACGATTTCATTCACCACTAATAAATCATTGTCTCAATCTTAAAACAAAAGAAAATAAAAAGTTCTCTTTGCGAGACACAGATCTCGCTCTCCCTGCTACTGCCACTCTCGGAAAACCTGCCCCATGTTTCTCCAGCCAAGAGGCTCCCCCCTCCAACCCTTACTAGACGCCATCCCGCAATAGGAAGTTGTATTTCCCAAAGTCATCATCCCTGGGGCAGAGCAGCATGTCCTTGCGGGCTTTGGCCAGTTTCTGTTTCAGCACCTCCCTCCGGTCTAGCCACTCCGTCAGCTCGTCCTGGCCGTGGGCATAGCGACACTCCTCTCCTTCAGGGCAGGCCTTGCTCTTCTGGAACCTGCCGGCAGAAGGAGCACAATCAGGAGGGCACCCCCAGGACAGGGTTTGAGCTCCCCATCTGGGATACTCGATCAGCCTGCTGAAACATGCTGGGAACTCTCCTTTCTAAGGGCAAAGTGATTATCCTACAAACCCACATGCAGCCAGGGTTTGTACGGAGGCTGGGCACAGAAACCAGCAAACAGAGCTGGGGCAGAGGGCATTTAGTCAACAGAACAAAACCATGTGAGCTGGAACTGGACCAGCGGGGATGAGGAGAAACCACCACACAAGAGAGGAAATGCCAGGTAACAGCCACGAGAGCGCCTTCTCTCTAACCAAAATGACACTTCTAACCGTCACAAGCCTTCTGAAGACACCTCAAGGCGCTGATTCAGAGGGTGTGAGACATTCAAACCATTTAATAAAGCACCTGGGATTCCCCCAAGCATCGGGCCAAGCAGACGCTTCAGCAGCCTGAGAGCTGAGAGCACCCTGGCTATGGAGGGCACGGGTGCAGACATGAAGCTCGCTCTCCTTTTCTAAAGACGTGCTCAGGAGTGTACTTTTACCACTCAGTAGAGTGGCTGAGCACCTCTGGGGTCCAACAACAGCCTCACCATCACCCCAACCTGTCAGCTTATCCCACTCCTCCTCCAAGCAGAAATCCCTGGGGACTCTGTGAGAGAAGGAGGAGTTGGTGAAGGAGCGGAGGGATGATGGAGGCCCTAGGCCTGTTGCCCTGTCCCTGCAGCAGCAGCACAGGAGGGAGACGAGACAATGGTACCTTTCGCAGAGCCGGAATTCGCCCATGGGGAAGCGGTAGCTCCAGCAGCTGGAGTCACTGTCCGAGGTGAAGACCTTCTCCTTGTGCTTCTCCGACTGGATGTGCTGCTGCCATTGCTTCTTGCTGTTGCTGTTCTTCCCGCAGAGCCAGCAGTGGTAGCCCATCTAACCGGTGCAGACAGGGCAAAGGGCCAGTCAGCATGTTAACAGTCCCACCCATTGGCCTTCCCCTGTGCCTCTCCTCCTTTCCTTCTGGAAGCTCCACTCAGTCTACAACCTCGTGCACTTCCCTGCCATATCATCTTCAAGGCATCGTGCCGCCACTAAGGGGGAGCAGAGGAGATGCTTTATTGAGGTCTACCTACAGCTCAAACGGGCTCAGAGAACAGGGCAGCTCAGTTCACTGACATGGCCCTCCCCGCCCCTACTGCGGCCCTGGTGGGGTCTGACTGCAAGGCCCTCAGGTGCACAGGCAATGCAGGACTCTTCAGGAGCAAAAATCCTTACACCAGCCACCACTCCTGCGCTAAGGAGACACATCTGCCTTTAGTTTTCCCAGGCTCCTGATCCAGCTCTTCTCCAAACTTCTCCCTCTTTTCCAACAGGCCAGCAATGGCTTTGCCAGCTTTCCCAGGAGCACGCAGGAACCCTGGGGAGAGGCTGAGCCCACGCAAAAGGGAACCTAAGGTAGAGTCCTACCGACTCAAGGATTAACAGAAAAGCCATTGCAGAGCCTTGCTGACCCTGGGTCAATCACTTCCCACCTCATCTGTGCTGTCCTTGCTGGGCTGCTCTAAAGTGTCCATTTAACCTACCATGGGGTCCTTCCCATAAGAGCAATACAGTCCCTGCTAGCTCACACAGGAGAGTGACAGGCTGTCAGCACTGAGTAGGAGGAGGGAAGAAGAACAAGCGATCAGCTGATTACCATGATGTCAGCGTAGTCAGTGGGCATCTGGATCTGTTTCTCCCCTTCTCGCGAGGTGAGCGGTGTCCCCTCTCCAGGCTTCCCAGGATTGTGTTTCTTTAGCCACATGTCATAGGTCTGCTGCATATCTAGTACTGCACAAAGGCGACCCATGAAGTCACTCAGACAACCTCCCACACCATGCACAAACTACAAGAAAAGGATGAATGCTGGGGCAGCCCTTCCCTCCCATCTCCTGTGCAGCAGCACCTGCCACTGAAAGCCTCTGGAGGACCTATGTCACCTACCCAGATGAGAACCCTGAGGAGAGGAGCCAAATTCACACCACACTGCCTGGTGTGGTGAGGTGTCTTCTGTGAATTGAGGGGCAACTGTGACCACAGCCAGACAAAGTATTCAGGAAGGAGGGAAAGTGTCCCAAGATCTCCATAGACTTCACCCTACAAGGTGATTCTCCATCAGGCCTGATTCTGCTTGACCTCAGCAGACATCTCACTCCAGCCAGGGAGCCAAGGTAGGGGCTGGATTCAGATCCGTCCCTTCCCTCTAAGCCTAAGCTTCATCTTCAGCACTCAAGAGGGAGGAGAACCCTTAAGCAAGCTGGCCACAGGAAGCGCTGGGGAGGAAGACCTAATGACAGCCTGCCCAGAGTTCAAAACCTGCCCAGAGGAGTGCAGTCAATGTCTCCGGGTGCTTTTGGTTTAAAACCCTCTCAGGATACTAGTGCGAACAGAAACTTTGGGTGGAAGCTTTGACTGCACATCTGCCTTTCCAAGATCAGTTCCTGAGAGAGGTTACAGAACCATAAATGTTTGCAGACACCGATGTGATGCTGTAAGTGCAATGCGTTAGTGATTTACTCCTCACTAAATGGGTAATTGAGGAACTCAAGGCAATTGGGGATAATGAATGCAAATTCCCCCAAACTGAAACAACGCTGTTTGAAGATTCACCTTCGTGCTTGAGCAAACACACCCAGACTGGTATGATGTGCTTTAAAGGCCTCAGCAACGAAATTACTTGAATTGCAATAAATAACAGCGTTTGGCCCTTCAGAAAGACCCTCCATCCAAGCACAACGACCCAATAAACTCAGGGCAGACCTGAAACCTTCAAGCTTTCCATGGGCTTTTCCCAATAGCGCTAGGTGAGCACTGGGAGAACTGGGCCTTGCAAAGAGCTTGGTGTTGGTCTGAAAAAACAAGGATTGCTGCCAGAGAGCTGGCAGTCCAGGACATGGGCAACCCCCTAGCTTTCCCCCGAAAGGTAAGTTGGGAGCCTGCATAATTAATTCCAGACAAGCTCCTCCACAAAGGCACCACCCAACGATGTTCTCATTCAGGATCTCAAATCCACCCCTTTGAATACAATGCTACGAGCAGGGAGTGCCGCAGCCCAGAAGCACGGCATATGAGCAGAAATGGGCAAGAAAGCCAAGGCAGATACAAGACAGGCAAGAAAGATACAGAAACACCTACAGGTCAGGACTGGTGCTCTGGCAGAGCTCCATACAGAGCTGGGCCTGGGACAGTACAGGCAACTGGAGGGGTAGAACAGGGTGGATTCAAAGTGCCGCAGAAAGAGAGAGCAGCAATGGAGCAATGTGCACTAGTCCCAGAGCGAGGGACTCAACTACACATGCACATTTAAGAAGAGCAGCTCTAAATTACTGTAGACAGACCTGCCCCATAATCCCACCAAAGCTCATGGTACCAGCTCTGTCCAGCTCCATCTCTGTTGCCAAGAGTATGTCTTAACAGACTCTGCATCCACTGCTCAAACCTTCTCTTCCCTCTCCCCAAACTCTCCGTCCCATCTTTTCCCCCACTCACTTTTATTTTCCTTCATGAAGGTCCACATGTCTCTCTCCTCAGGGCTGTGCGCGAAGGAGCAGTTGCCCACATACTGGCATTTCCTGCCATTTTGTGCATGGATACACAACTGTCAAAAGACAGAGAGCAAAATTTAGCATCTGCACAAACACTCCTTGCTAGAGGGGACAGTAGGTTCAAAAAACCAACCAGGACATTAAATTGCACACAGGAGAGGTCACAAACAGGACACTTCACATGTCATTAACTCATGCTGCTTTTACTCAAGCTCCTGATGACACAAAGGGTAAGTTTTCCCTATAGACATGCAGGCAGCTCAGTTCAGCACTTGGCCTCCCTCTTGTTGCCATTTCCATAGGCGACTGGGAGCAGCTATGCTTAGCACTGGCCCTGGGGGAAGACAGCAGGGAGCAACCTGGATTGACCCGACAGTGTCTCCTGCTTGCTGGTCACATTGCTGGTCCCCAAAGGTGACTCATTCTCCAGCCATCTCCAAGCGGCAGATGTGGCCTTACAGGTTGCTTAGACGGCAGTAGGGTGCACACAGCTTTACCTCCCAGCTACCAACAGCATCATTGCTAGAGAAAATGAGAAGCTTTCCAAGCATCATATTTACTGATCATCCCTTCTCCCCCAGTCCTGCCACCAGAGGAGGACAGCAGTGCGGAGACCAACTGGCCCACAAAAACCCAGGAGGAGAGACAACACTGTTCCTCTCTGGCTGGGGTTGGGTGGGAGCTCAGGCAACGCACACGCTCGTATGGCAACCTGCTTTGCTGCACCATCTGCAGCTCACCTGCTGGCCCCATCTCCTACTGCAGCAGCTGTTAATAACTCTTGCTCCCCTCCACAGCTTCTAGCAACTGGCCTGCAACTGGGGAGTGCTCAAGGCCTCACACGTGGCCTTGTGCCTGCCCATGGACTAAGGGGCAGCAGATCCCATAGGGTAGGGGGAGAGGAGCTTTTTCCTTCCAGGGAGAAAGGAAAAGAGAGCGTGAGGGAAACTATCAATCGCCATATTCAGGGTTGGGGTTGGAGGTTGGATATCTGTAGTTTTCCTCACTGCACATGGCTTTTTAGCTCAGTTCTTAGTTTTGCTTTCAAAGCACATCGTGAGCACATTTCACAATCTACAGCCACAGCAAAGGCAGGGATAGGCTTCTCCCAAGTGCTTCGTCTCGCCTCTCACCCACATTGAGAAACCCTGACCTAAGGGGAGACTTAAATCTCATTCCCAAACCCTGTGCCAGCCACTTCTTGAGACGGTGACTGCATTAACAGCAACATCAGAAACTCACATACGTGCATGGAGTAGTTTAAAAGGGTGCCGCCCCTTTTTCTGCTCCACCCTTTTGCTGGATGTCTTTGAGATCTTGCTGCCATCAGTCTGTCCTTGCGTCCCACCTCAGCCACCACATGCCTGCTTCCCTGCCAGGTCTGTAAGGGACCAGACCTCAACGCACTGCACCATGGTGGGAGGGAAGGGGAAGGGGCACCTGGCCGTGTGGGGCATGGGACTTACATCATATTGCTGTGGGAAGTTGCGGATGGAAGGCAGTGGTCGGACAGACACCCACTTCTTCTTTGCTTTGGACATCACCAGCAGGACGCGACGTTCCTTTGTCCAACTGAGGAAGAGAGAATAAATCAAGAGAGCCAAAAGGAAGAGCAAAACAAGGCTTTGTTTTCCTCAGAGACCCTTAAATATTGAGAGGTGACCAGATCCTCCAGCCCAGCTTGTCCCTGCACTATCTGGCTGCTCCTAGACACACACAATCTGTGACAGAGAAGTGAAAAGGAGGGTGTTTTAGAAGGATTTCTCCCTCTAATTACCACGTATTTCCTGGGGTATGTCTTCTCATAAAGCCGCAAAAGTCTCCCCCAGGTCTCACATGGCATCACCATGGATTACTAAACAGCTGCATTCCACCCTTCGACACAGCCAATTCTTGTGCAATCAAATCCATGAAAAACATTCGGGAATATTTTCTGCTTGAATGGTGCAGTAGAAATGCAAGTCATTACAAGCACTGTCTTATGAACAGGTGCCAGGAGGTATTAATTCTCTTGCAGCACCAGCAAGCGATCACCAGGAGATACCCTGGGCAAAACTCCCAGCTCGCATCAGTAGCTGCACAAAGAGGTCTCATCCTTCCCATTCCAGGAAGTGACCCTCACCTGCTCACTTCCTTCAGTAACTGCTCCTTCTGTTTCTTTTTCATCAAAGGTCTTACATTTGCAATAGGATGCTGGACTGTGTCTTTGTGGCTTGTGTTATGGGAAGTGAAGCCCTATAAACCTTCCATTCTATCCTGCCAGGCTGCCTGGGGGAGAAGTGTCACAGTTTCCATGATCCAGTGGTGCCTTCCCAGCTGATATTCCTCTTCTATCACACCAAACATTCTCACAGGCCCCAAGGTGCCAGGAGGTGCAAACAGACAAGACGTGTCAGAGAAGAGCAAGCAAAGCAATGAAAGAGCCAAGGAAACTAATTTCAAAGGAAGCAGAATACCTTGAATCATTGCTAATAGTGACCTGACAAACATCTGCAAACAGCTAGGAGTATAAACAAGTGCAGAGGAGAGCTATCTTAGTGACCTTCCTAAGAAGAAATAATAGCAACTGGGAAAAAAGGGAATTGTGGGAGCTGGACTGCACACACCAGAGTAACAGCCTGCATAATGCTGGCAGCGAGTACAAACAGTAAAGAAGAGAGCTGGAAACTAGAAAATGGCTCTCTGCAACGCTTGCTATAGTGACAAACGCCCCAAGCAGCAAGAGGCTACTAGGAAACCTTACAGCCTCTTCCAAAGAGGTCAAACGAAGCCCAGAGGAAGGTAAGAGGATAAATTCCTGCCCTTGAGGAGAGGTCGGGGAAAGAGAAGGTTGCATTACTCACCAGTGGCGGGCTTTGGCACTACAGTACTTGAGGTCTTTATCTGGCTCCACCAGCTGCCCATTCCTCCAGCACTGGCCACATACAAATTTCATCTGGAGGTCAAAGGTGCTTGACGTGGGAGCCCGAGGAGAAGCCTGGGGAAGAGAACCACAATCTCAGCAAAGAGAGCCAAAATGCACCCCCCAGACTGCCACAGAGACGCTGGCAGCTCCCCGCACACCCGCGTGCCAGCGACAAGCCAGATTAAATCAGAAACAGCCCAGCTCTCCAGCCAGCATTAGCTGGTGGCCCATCAAGATACCAGACAGGAGCAAAACCACCACTTGCTTCAGCATGATTTCCTGGGCTTTGACATCTGGCCAAAAGCACAGCCAGCCTGGCAGCTTCAGGCACTGACCAGGCCTGGCTGCAAAGCCCCTGCAGCGTATCTCCACGTACAGACGAGCTCCTCGAGACCTGCCCCAGCGCTTAATCCCTGCTTCCCCGCAGGGAGGGCAATCCACGTCCCCCTCGCTACCTATGGAGAGAGCTCAATCACACGGACAAGAGAGCCCCCCTTGGGAGGAGGCCAGGCTGTGCCACAGCGCAGGACCCACCACTCCTGCTTTCGGACCAAGAGACTCACGTCACGTCTAATATTTGACACACTGAATTCAGAGCTGGGTCCTCTTGTTAATACCCTTCAAAGCCATTTCTGGGCAGGTTTCCATCCCTCACAGTTCCTTTGCACCAGGCCTCAAAGACAGTTAATCCAGACAGAGGTACAACTGTCAATGCACATCTTCCATATCCTCTCAGCCACTTAACTTCATTGGCCTTCTACATGTCTCCTTGAGAAGGCTCTTTTGGGATTATGACTAAGAGACTGTGGAGGGGAAAAAGAATGGAGCCAGTCCTGTATCACCGCTGCCTTGTGTTTTCTGCGCTGATCTCTGGAAAGCCATTGACATTTTGTACCACCACTGGAAGACATGAGGCTGGTGTGTCCAGTTCATTTCCAAACCAAAGAGCAAACCTTGCTGGATGTCAGAGGCCCTGGGCACAGGAGTATATGAGGGTATAAGCAAGAACCTTTAAGAACACCCTGGTCATAGAGTTGACTGAGAATCACAGAATCCGAGAATGGTTTTGGTTGGAAGGGACCTTAAAGATCATTTAGTTCCAACTCCCCTGCCACGGGCAGGGACACCTGCCACTAGACTAGGCTTGAACACTTCCAGGGATGGGGCATCCAAAACTTCTCTGGGCAACCTATTCCAGTGTCTCACCACCCTCACAGTGCACTCAATCCCACTGTTCATATTGCCAAAAGGATGTTAAATGGCACTGGTCCCAGTAGCACCCCCTGGGGAACAACACTCAGCACCGGTCTTCACTTGGACATCAAGCCATTGACCCCAACTCTATGAGTGCAGCTACCCAGCCAGTTCATTATCCACTGAGTGGTCCATCCATCAAAATCCATGCCTCTCCAATTCAGAGACAAGGATGTTGTGCGGTACAGCGTCACACGTAGATGATGTCAGTTGCCTCTCCCTCATCCACCAACGCTGTAACACCATCGTAAAAGGCCACCAAATTTGTCAAACACAATTTGCCCTTAATGAAGCCATGCTGGCTGTCACCAATCACCTCATTATTTTCCATGTGCCTTAGCATAGTTTCCAGGAGGATCTGCTCCATCCATGATCTTGCTGGCCATAGAGGTGAGACTGACTGGCCTGTCATTCCCTGGGTCTTTCTTTTTTCCCTTTTTAAAACTGGGGGTTATGTTTCCCCTTTTCCAGTCAGTGAGAACTTCACTAGACTGCTACGACTTCTCAGATATGATGGATAGTGGCCTAGCAACTTCATCTGCCAGTTTGCTCAGGACCTGTGGATGCCTCTCATCAAGTCCCATAGATCTGTGCACCTTCAGGTTCCTTAGATGGTCTTGAACCTGATCTTCTCCTACAGTGGGAGGTTCTTCATTCTCCCAGACCCTGCCTTTGCCTTCTGCAACTTGGGTGACGCAGCTAGAGCACTTGCCAGTGAAGACTGAGGTAAAAGAGCTGTTGAGTACCTCAGCCTTCTCCATATCCATGGTAACCAGATCTCCTGTTTCCTTCTGGAGAGGGCCCACATTTGCCCTAGCCTTTCTTTTATTACTGATGTACCTGTAGAAGCTTTTATTGTTGCCCTTGACATCCCTGGCTAGATTTGCTTCTATCAGGGCTTTAGCTTTGCTAACCTGATCGGACTGCTGCTCGGACAATTTCTCTACATTCCTCCCAGGCTACCTGTCCTTGCTTTCACATTCTGGAAGCACAAAGGTCATGTACCAGTAAAACAGCTCTCTGACTGCTAACCGCATAAGCAGCCCACCCCAGCTGCCATGCCTTGACTTCTAACCCTGAGCAGACAAGCAAACCGCGTTCCTGAGGTGGAGGCTTCTGCAAGCAATTGATTAGCAGTAGCGTCAACCCTATGTGCATCCCTCGGCAAAGGGAAAACAGCAAGCACAGGCGGTGCAGAATCAAAGCATCTCCCAGGAAACGCCACATAAGTTATTGACCACTACCACTCTGCATCCTCCTGACTCAGACTTTTGGAGAAGCAGAGCTGACACAGGGTCCTCCATTGCTGTGAAAAGCTGACTGGTGAGCTGACCTTTGCCTGTGCTGACTACAAGAGGCCATCACTGCTTTGAATATCCCAGCAAAAGGATCGTTCCTGACAACCATCATCTCTCTTGAAAAGCAGTGGTGATTCTGGCCTACTCATCTGCAGAACAGCCTTTCTGGTGGCATCTACTCATTCATCTGTCAGCTTTCACCAGTGCTGGTGACCACCAAGAACACATCAAAGTGGCTGGATGAGCAGGGTTGAAATCTAGATATCACAGAAGGCAGTAAGGTGTCTCCCTCTCAGACATGTGGCATTTGAACAGTAGTTTTAATCTCCACCTGTCTCCAAAGAAAATTACACTGTAGCTCACCACTGACCCATCAAACGCACAGGCCTAAGGTAATATAATGGCACTGCTGGCATATTCCCTTTTATCAGCCCAGTGCTATCTGCCATATAATCCTCTAGGTGACAGATCTCTCAGCACAGCCAGGAAGCTTGGCTCAAATCTGCTGACCCAGCAAAATGAAAAATCGAGTGGCTCAAGAAGGCACAATAGATGAGAGATAAAGAAAATGTTTCTTGGGTAATTCTGGTGATCTGAGCTGCTTTTTTCACAAATTCTTAACAAAAAGAAGCCCTGTGCATTTCTTCATCAGTCATGCAAACTGCTGGTCAATCCAGTGGGCATGTATGCTCCCAGGGGATTAGAAGCCAAGCAAAAAATCAAAGCCGCTGTTGTTGCTGCTACATGACTGCATTTGTAAAGGCAAGACACATACCTGGCAGACCACTGATAACCAACAGTGTGGAAATTAGTATCACATGAGGCTCTAGCAGACGAAGCCAGGCAAAAGTGCCTCGGGCTGTGGCACCACCCCTTGCTATGAAGCCAGACAATATAGTGTTAGCTATGCACCATGGCAACCAAATAAATAAAAGTCTTTGGCACAGCAGCTCTCCACTTCAGGCTTTGCAGAAAGCAACAGTCCCAGCATGGCCACTTGTGTCTCTCAACTTCAGGAACTCCTCTCAGCAATACTGAAACGCTCTCTGGAGAAGCCACGTGCCTCTGGGGACTGTATGAGGAGCCCAGGTTACCCAACCACCTAGCCGAGGGAGCTGTACTTAGGTGCATGTACCCCTTATTAGAGACTTTCATTTCCATGCTTAAATTGTTAATTCTGAGGCCATTTTTATGGGGGTTCAGCAGCTGGCTAGTGGAGTAAAAACAGAATAGCCCTTGAAAAACAGAAAAATGAGGACAAACCCCCTTTAATTCCTAGGGATGTGATGGGAGGACACCCAGATAGCTGCAACAGTCTCTCCTGCTGACTGCCTCTTCAATTTGCCTCCCCTGGGTTTACTCCCACAGCAGCCTCTATGGGGCCAAATTTGTAGTGCCAAGTGTGGGATCCCTGGCAGGTGTTTAGCTGCCTTCACCTTCCACTTCTTGCTAGGTCTCCTGACCTGCATCATCACAGCTGCTGGATCCCTGTACGCTGCCTGCCTCTTTCCTCCACAACTGGACAGCCCTAGCCACTAACTGAGTCCAGCTGGCAGCTGTGACAAAACTGCAGCAAAATCCCTGGGAGCGACTTTGCTTCCGCTGACCAGAGGGCGCCGGGGTGAGCATGGATCACACGGGATGGTGGGAAGGAGGGGTCTGCTTTTACAGCACTCCTGGGAAGTTGTCTTTGCCAGGCAGCCAACTTGGAAAGCTGGAAGGACGCTGAGAAAACTCTGAGTCATGTTAGCCTGCTTGTACAGGAGAAAATAATGGCAAAAGTAAACATCTCTCAATAGATATGTTAGTCCTGCCCCAGGGCCTTCGGCAGCAAGCCAGTGTCTCATCCTGGAGCACAGCCCTCTGGCTGAGTACGTGCTGATGCCAAAGCCATGGTTTGCTGTTGCAAACACATGTATCTGACCAACTGGACTCTGTCTCCCTGCACAGTGTCAGTGCCAGGCTGCCAATCCCTACAGACAACTGACAGTGCCACTAGTAGGCTCCTTCTGACTGTACCAACATTGCTAATGCTTCGCCTCTGCACAAACCAATGCCCTAGAAGGGTGGAGGGTGCAGTCCAGCTCTGACAGGCATTTGTGGGACGCAACCAGACTTCGACATTGGCCAACAGCCCTAACACTGCCCAGAGGACCCAGAAACTGTAGCTCTCTGCCCATCCCCTGACAGCTGATGTAGCAGTCACTGGCAGTTCTCTCTGATCCTCTGCCTCCTGCAAGCCCCAAGAGCCAGAAATGAAACTCGCTCAGCATCCAGATCCCATGGGCTTCAGAGGACATGCTCTGACCATGCCTGCTGAACAACCTGTTCTTCCAACAGCAGCGCCTCCAGACAAAGGTGAATTTGAAGCTGCAAGGCTTACAGGAAAACAGCTGTCCATCTATCTTTTTTTTTTTATCCCCAGATTATGCACAGAGAATGGCAAGTCAGAGTTTTCTGGAAAATGCAGGCAGATCCACGGCAGTCAGGACAGAACCAGGCACTAGACTTCACTCTCCATGGGGCAGTGATTGATGATATAAATCCAACTACTGTCACAAACTGCTGCAAATTCAAACTTAGTTTCCTCCACTGTGGAGATGCAGGCCTCTGTCCTCACACCAGGTAGAAAGAGATGACAGCTAGCTCTGTCTGCAGGGACCACTCAGATCATCCACACTCACTTCTCGTATAATACAGTCTGTAGAAACTTGTGCTCTCAGCTTCCTGAGAGGCTAGAACATATTCCTTAAGCAAGTGAGACAGCTTTGGGAACTAGAGACCTTGGTTATTCTGGACTGCTGCTTCCCTTTCCTCTCACCACAACAGCAGAACAGGCCGCACAGGTATGTTGCTGAGCATCTCCCCAAAGATAACTCCATCTTATGCAGCATAACCAGTACACAGGTGGACACAGAGCCCACTGCAAGCATCAGTGCAGTCACCCACATCTTTCCTATTGGGCTAACCCATGCCCATCAGACCTGCTTTTCGCCAGCATCAGTGGCGTACAGCCTTCAGAACACTTCTGCTGGCCCATAACCTAGCCCAAAAAAGCTGCTACACACCACATGAGTGACTCAGATCCCTTTGCTATAAAACACCTCCTCCCCAGGGTGCTCACAGGCTGCACTCAGTGCTGGTGTCTGCAGAGGGGCTCCTGGGTCCCAGACAAATGTGAAGCACCCTTGCTCTGACAGTAAGGCACAGGCCAAGGGCTGGGGAGCTCAGGCCTCCACAAAGGGAAAGAAAGCTGTCAAGTGGGAACAAAAAGGATTTATAACACTTTCCCTAACCATTTTGCAGGAGAGAGAATTGTTCCTGTGCCTGACAACTTGCTAGGAGGCATGAAGTTTCTAATCTCATCAGACGTATCTTCTGAAAGTAATTAAAGAACAAAACCTCCTTGTTCTAATGGCAAAACTGCTTTAGTTCAACCTCAGGGCTGGGCTGGGAATTGTCCTCGCTGTGTGGGCTCTGCTCCTACACTACAGAACACCCCCTTGGGGAAAAAAACGGATAAGGCAGCACTACCCACAGCCAACAGGTTGGAAGAAAGCAAACAAAGAGGTGCCCTTTGCTTATAAGATACTTCTCCAAAGAAAGCCCTTGGCAGTGCTGGAGGGTGCGGCCAGAGGCACCTTCTCCCACACTCAGAGACAAAATCACAGAATCACAGAATCCTCTAGGTTGGAAGGGACCTTCAAGATCATCTAGTCCAACCATCAACCTAACTCTGACAAAAAAAAAAAAAAAAAAACCAAACACCACACACAAACCCACACAAAACACACAACACTATCACTAAACCATGTCTCCCAATGACTGGTGGCACAAAGAGAGGCAAGGCTCACAGCTTCCTCCTGGCAAGGCACCACTGTCTGCCCAGTGCCAACAGCACCTGAGCTGCAAGTTCCACCCTCTCCTGCGTTTAGAGCAGTCCTGTGCGTCTTGAGTCATTTCTTATAGTCCTTCAAACTGCCATATCGTCCTTTGGCCACTAAAGGGCAGCAGGACCCCTTTGATCCCCACTCCATGTGGCCATTGTCCCCAGATTCAGTAGCAAGGTGTTGCATGCAGCACCACTCTGCACATTGCCCTCCCTGCTCTGGAGGCTTCACCCCACCACTGAACAAAGCAGATACGACGCTGCAAAACAAGGCACAAAGCTCATCACTCGCACTGCAAACAGGAAGGCTCTCAGCTGTCCTCCTCCTCACTGTCCAGCCTGGTCTGCCTGGGACCAGTCAGACACAGCAGTGGGAAGAAAAGAGAGAAAAAGTGCTGGAACAGCGGGGAGCAAAACCAGGCTGCAAGCCCTAGATGCACCCTACTTACCATGCTGTTGGCTGGTTTGCTGGCATGTGCCTCCATCTGCTGCCAGTACTTCTTAGATTCCTGCACGATATCTTCGTGGGTCATTCCTGGGAACAAAAGGAGACAGGGCTTGATCTACCCTGCTTCGGCCAACAGAAGAGAAGGAGGAAAGGGTTGCAGGACTTCCTATGATGGGGCTTAGAAACCACGGTGTGGCTGAGAGCTCCCAACAGTCCCACTGGTAATGTCAGGACATCAGTCGTGAGGGAACCTGACACCACCACACAATGTGTTCAAGCACAGGCTAGGGAGTTCCTCTCTCCAGCACTCCCACTCTAGGCAGATGAAAGAGAAAGAGTTTGGTCCCCTGGGCTCATTCAGGCTTGGCATTCTGCTCAGGCTGTGTGCAAAGGACGCAAACGCTGCCTCCAAGATGCTGATGCTTGACACAGGATCAAAACCTTGACCAAGGCTCTCCCCCTGCACCACACCAACAGATACTACCCAACATCCTGAAGACAATGTTTTGATACTGTCAATCTACTGCATATTGGAGGTTTTGCCACTAGCTTGGAAGATCAGAGAGATGCGAGAAGTCTCACCTAATCCCTGCTGGGATTAATTAGCCAGTTACACACTTCAATCAATAGGCAAAAAGAAGTTGAAATTCAACACAACCACCAAGGAACAACTGCTAGTATGTAACCAGCAAGGAAAGATCTGCAAGGTTTCAGGAATCAGAAATGCAACATCAGACAACAAGGAAAAGGGTTGGTCAGACCTTATCTAAGGAATTAACTCCTGACCAACTCAAGTGGTGAGGAACGGCCCCTGCCAGCATCAACCAGATAGATGGGTGCTACAATTCTCAGAGCACTAAACAGTGAGAGAAAAGTATGTAAGAGTAGGAACTGTCTGGTCAATGTGAGGATTCTGTTACAAAATGGCCCCATGTTACTTAAGGGCTATAAAGACCCAAGACAGCTGCCAAAAAAACCTGAAGTAAGTATCTTAAAACAGCCGGCTGAGAGCAACAGTTGGGGTGCTGAGGATGGCCGTGGTGCAGCTCCCTCAGCACAGGCAGGCTGTAAAACTGCTTTTTTTTTTCTTTGCTTTTGCCTACAGCTTTTATTATTGAAGTGTGGTGTTCCCCAGGCATGCCACATGGACACGATCTTTGATCTGGGAGCCAGCATGTTCCAGAACTTAAAGGCCAGCAAACACAGGTTTTCATCCCAGCTTAAGCTGTGCGTAACATGGGTAAGTCACAGCATTCATGACCTCAGTTTCCCCATCTGTGATTTCAGCTGTTCAAATCAACAATACTGCTATTTGTACAGGGCTTGGACAAGATTAAAAACATTCATGAAACTTTACCATTCTTCAAGAACATTTGCTCAGGCCTCCAAAATGGCAGCTGTTGCATAGTTGGTATTACTCCCAGATCAGAGCTGTTTGTGGATTTTCTCCTTCTTAACCAGTAATTCCAGAAGAAATTGTGTAGAGTTAGAAAAATTACAACTCCCTCTTCTGTGTCTGAGTAGGCCAGGGCTGGACACAATACTGATCCATACTTTGGGGACGAAAACTACAAAGCTGGGAAAGCCACAGCAAAGAGTTAACATGCTGCACTGGACCTAGCAGAGAAAGGGCCAAAACAACCTCCATTTTCTCCATTCTGCATGTCTGAACTGTGATCCTGGGGATGCAGAACCAACAGAAGCAGCATATACAGCTCTTGTCAGACGACTGAATTTCAAATGAAGTTCTTAGCAAGTGACTGCCTTCTCCCAGCCCCAGAAATCTGAACTCACTCAACAATACAGGGTAGAAATGTGGTGGTTGTGAAAAAAAAAACCTCTCCCAAATATGAAAGGATGTTTTCCAATACTCCAGCTCTACAAAGTATGAACTGTCCCAAAGAGATGATCTGGGAACCAAAAGGCCCATGTGTTGATTACTTATAACATTTCAGCATCTTTTGCAACATCATTACTGAGGACAAAGACTCTGCGCTTTCCACTGATGGAAGAAGATAGCAAGACATCTCTGTGAAAAGCCACAGTGAACAAGAAAATAGCCCTGTCTGTCCAAATTTTCAGAGCTTGGGAAGCTTTACTCCACTAATACAATCCTTTATCCCCAACAACAAAGCAACGGCCTCTGTAAAAGCTCAAATGGCTGTGAAGTGCAACAGCCCACTGGTTTCAAATGCAAGCTGCTATGAACGATGCTTCCTATTCTTGCAGAGCAAATGGTGTCCAAATCAAACTCTCTGCTCCAAAGCTAAAGCATTCCCAGAGAATGGCGACAACTACCTCTCATTTCTGTTTTCTTAATGAGGGCTACACTTAAGAGAGGTAATAAACTACCACTCCAGGAAGGCGAATTCACAAGGACAGCAGGGTCATATATACAGCCCTGCAGAAAATAAACCCAAAAAAGATGATGGCTCTCCCATTGTTGGAAGACAGGAATAAGCACAAGGCTCACTGACCACCTCTGCAGCTAAATTCACGGCTTGTTTCATCTCCTCAGCTTCCCTTTACAAACCCTTTATTTTACTTCTTCAAGTAAAGAAGGCAAGAAGCAAAAATCAATCTAACCATTTCTTCTACAGGCTGAAGAAACAGGGAAGGAGGGAAGAAGGGAGCAAAGAAACTTTTTCTAAGAAAAAAACCCAACATAAAAAAAAACACCACTAAAAAATTCCAACAACCATGGGGTAGGGAAAAGAGCACTGTGCTTGAGTACTAGAGTGCCCAGAGTACTACAGGCAGTATCATAAGCATGTAGGGCAGCAGTGGTGGCCTGCAGCTCACTGGCAACATGCTGTCTTAGAAACTCTGGTGGTGTAATTTTTTAATTTCCTGTGGACACAAGTAAGTGAGGCCAAACGGGAAGAATAAAAGATAGCATCTGCCACAGTGTGCTACTTGTTCCCTCATAAGCCACACCAGGGCAGAGGACTGCATTGAACTACAGTGACAGGCACTGGAACAGTAAATTAAAGAAGATGCCTCCAGTTACATCAAAGAATGGTGAAAAAAATCCATAAGATGTTTCCTTTCTGCAGTACTCCTGTCACTGGGCTGGGTCCTGCAATAAATGAGACCCTGCAGTGAAAAAAGAGCAGATAGCATTATGGGTGGACCAGCATCTACTTGGTTAACAGGAGAGCAGCAAGAGAAAACCTCCAGCATGTCAGAGAGAGAGAGAGAGAGGACTGAAAGTACCAGATGTGGCAGTGCCGTTATATGACTGACCTGAATATAATTTCTGGAATAGCCTTTTCAGCGGTCATCAAAGCTTTTCTGGTAAACACCAGGTATCTTTTCATTTCCCACTATTGGTGAGTTTGTTTAGAGAAACTTGAGATGCGCAATCCTCCTTTATATAATTGCTTTGTCACCTGTGCATGCTGCCATTCTCGCTACACCAGACACTCACGCAGGGGCCCAATTGCTATTTAGCGTCTTGCACAGGATTTAAGCACCAAAATACCTCTGGGGGTTCAGCCCTACCTAATAATCATTTCAACTTATGCAGCTGGTACCAAGGGAAAGGCTTCCTGGTCTGCAAATTACAGTAGCACCTATAAAGGAACAAGGGCCTAATGAAGCCAACCGCATCCTGGGCTGCGTCAAAAGAAGCGTGGCCAGTAGGTTTAGCGAGGTGATTCTGCCCCTCTACTCCGCTCTGGTGAGACCCCACCTGGAGTACTGCATCCAGCTCTGGAGTCTCCAACATAAGAAGGACACGGACCTGTTGGAAAGGGTCCAGAGGAGGGCCATGAAGATGATCAGGGGGCTGGAGCACCTCTCCTATGAGGACAGGCTGAGAGAGTTGGGGCTGTTCAGCCTGGGGAAGAGAAGGCTCCAGGGAGACCTTATGGCAGCCTTTCAGTACCTAAAGGGGACCTACAGGAGAGATGGGGAGGGACTCTTTTAAGAGGGAGTGTAGCAATAGGACCAGGGGTAATGGTTTTAAACTGAAAGTGGGGAAATTTAGATTAGATATTAGGAAGAAATTCTTTACCGTGAGGGTGGTGAGACAGGTTGCCCAGAGAAGTTGTGGGTGCCCCTTCCCTGGAAATGTTCAAGATCAAGCTGGATGGGGCTTTGAGCAACCTGGTCTGGTGGGAGGTGTCCCTGCCCATGGCAGGGGAGTTGGAACTAGATGATCTTTAAGGTCCCTTCCAATCTGAACCATTCTATGATTCTGTGATCTCACAGAACACCTTGGCCCTCTTTTCTGTGTCCCTAAGGAGACAGTAAGTATATGCACAAGTGAGTGACAACTTCTCAGGACTCCCAAACCACCCTTCTTCCCCTCTCAGCTGGCCCTGGGCACACACTAGAGGAAACCTGAGTGTACACATCATCAGCCCTGCACCAAGTTACACTCACCTGAATATTGCTGCAGCAGCCAGACCTTAAGCTCAATGAAACTATGCGCGAAGTGGCAGCTGTCCTCACGCAGGCAGCCATAACGCACCTCATGTCGGCACACGTCAAACTGGAAGTGCTCCTGGAACTGGCGGATCTTAGAGTATTTCAGGGAGGTGGAACGCACGATGTGGACTAGACACCTGCAGCCAGCCAGAGAAATATGAAGCACCAGATGACCAAAATCTTCACTCCCTCCTCCTTACATGTGACTTTCACACATTTGACTGGGCAGGCAAAGGACACAGAAAATCAACTCTGGAAGAGGCAAACTCCCACTGGGAAAACCAAACCCCTGCCCTCCCGCTCGGTATCAATCCTAGGTAGGTATTTTCAATCTCCTTAGCCCATGGGTGATGCCCTGCTCAAGTTCAGAGATCAGACACATTTCAAAATATGCAGCAAAGATACCAACTCCTCTGGCTCAGCAAGTCCCTAAGTTTCAGGTTGCCAGGAACCAGAAGGGGTTGTATTACTGTGTACTTGACAAGTTTCTCGTTTTCCTAAGCATTCATTACCAGCCAGTCAGAGGCAGGATCCTGAGCTAGAGGATCTTTGGTTTGACCTTTATGTAAAGGCCAAACTGAAAGGCAAAGTAAGTCCATGGAAAGCTTAGGTTGACTCCAAAGGGCTTTGCTCGTGCCTGAAATCCCTCAGCACAGGGTGAAGCACACGGTACTGTTTATCATGCTTTGAGCTGCCCTATGATTGGAGCACACAGGGAGGAAAGAAAGAAAGAGACCAGGGCCTTGGAGTTAAACTGGCTGGACTTATGATGAGATTGCTCCCATCAGCACAAAAAATGTTCACTCACTTGTTGTCATGGAAACTGTGTTTGGCAGAAAGGTTGGAGCAGACAGATGGTGTGTCCTTGGTCCCTTTGCTGATAATCCGAGGTTTGCTGTCAAAGCAAATCTGAGAAGAGAAGAATTAGCATGCTGGGAAAATCTTAGAGAGAAGTGAACCAGAGCTGCTTCACTTGGAAGGGTAAGAGGAACCAGAGCCAGCCTATTCTAATGTTCAAAGTTAGAAGAAGCCTGGTGAAAACTTTGTGGTAGGGCTTTAAAATAAAGCAGGCAATTTTTTTAAAAGTTCCAGACAACATTTTTTGGCTTCTTCTCAGCAGTATTTTCCACTGTGGTCGGAAAAATTTTGGTCAGAGCCACATATTCTTTCCCAGTTAGCCAACAGAGAAAGAACAAGGGGGAAATGATGGGGAGAAATAAAAGAACAGCCAGTTCACAGCAAAGAACTTGTCCCTTTACATGTACCACTGCCAGCATGGGGAACTCTCTGCTGCGGAATATCAAGATGGCAGGAACCAATCCTCAACTGACCAACTCAGTGGCTCAGCACAGACATCAAGTGGGAATTTGTTGCATTACAAGGTTCTACTTTCTAAAGTAGCTGGGGCTAAATTACAATTCAAAGCAACATCTCAGGATAAAGGAAGAGACAGGTGGTCCCATGAGGCTGTGTGCACCTGGTTCAGCTGCAGGGCTAAGGAGGAAAACTATCTCTCCTTTCTCCTACACAGCTGCATCCACTGCTCACTGCCCTTCTGTAAGCAGGGCACTGGCTGGGACATATCAATGGTCCAGACACATACTGAAGAGATTATGAAGGGTGCCTGCTCTCTCCCACCAGCTCTGTACCTCACAAAGGAAGGTGAAGATGCCCTGATGTTCCTTGAGGAGCTTGGCAATGGTGAGGCTGCTCTGCTTGATCCCACCTAGCGGGTCAAAGAGGAGGTCACGGTTGAGAGTCCCCTTCCTCTCCTCCGTCCACACGTCGATCTCCTCCTGGTGGTACGCGAAGGTGCAGTTATCCCCGTACTTACAGTCCTGCTTGTTAAGCATATCTACAAAGCAACAAACAGCACACACCACCACACAGGGAGGGCGGCCCAGTCAGAAACTAAACTCTTTCTCGTCTCCTCCCACTGCCCACACCTCACAAGGAGTTGAAAGCAAGAAAACAGAGAGTTAAAGAAAAAAGAGAAGACATCTCCCCCCAAGTTTGTCTACACCAAGACATTCAGGAAACTAAATGCAAACTACTGAATGGTGACAATCTCAAAGTAACGCCATCTGCAGTGGAAACCATCTCAAAATGGAGGCCTGCTTTAAATCAGTGCCTGGCCAGGGGGAGACCATGATTTAACAAACCCCTCTTAAAGCCAATCCAGCTTAAGTTCTCCTAGAAGCCCAGCACTATGGAGAACTGTTATCTTGGCTTGTGCAATCTCCCCACCTCATTAGGTAGTTTGTAATGACACTGCCCCAGGGACCAGTTGGGTCACATTGCCTGCATATGGAGGGATGGGCTGGAGCAAAGGAGCAGGCAGAGAGAGCTTTTCCCTGGGCAGAACCACAGCCTTACCACGGGGCTGCTGGGTGGAGTGGGACTAAAGCAGGCACATGTACAGGAGGCAGGTTCTCAGCAAAGCCCACATCAACAGGACACCTTATTGCCTTTCATTGTACTGAGCCTCCCAGTCCATGGGCTACTGATGGGACAAGAAGACCCCAAAGACAGAAGATGATACCAACTGGAAGGTCCCTCCCAACCTCGCCTGGCACACACTGTACAGCCCCTTCCCAGCCACGGACAGCCCTATCCCCTCCAGATCACCTTTGCACAGGTAATAGGATCCTACAAAGTTGGTTTTGGTTGGGCGAGGACGGATCCTCTTCCAGGTCTTGTCTTCTGAGTTCTTCAGCCTACCCAGTAGGATGTCTCGCTTGCACTTGTGCTCCAAGCCTTCCCGATAGGTGTAATCGCCAGCCTTGGGCCCTGCAGGAGAGAATAACCACATCAGCCCGGGGAAAGGCAAACCCCAGCCCGTGCCAGGGCTCTGGGTGGCAGAGCAAATGCATCACCTGTTTTGGGGTAGCAGATATGACAGGCTTGTTTGAAGACGTGAGTAGATGCCAGGGGGTTCTTCACTAGCAAGGCTGTGTTGGGCATTACTGGTTCCGTCTGGGACAGCAGGTGCTCGGTGACCTTGGGCACAGCTGGGTGACTCACTCCACTAAGGCTGACCTGAGCAAAACCACACATACTTCTCTTCTCAGCTTTACAACCACATGGGTAAGAAATCTCTGTAAACCCCTGCTCCATTCCAGTCTCTCAAAAACCTTTCTCATTTTCTCTCTCATCAAAATGTTCACATCTGGAATGACGTTTCCAAAAGAGCTGCATGCAACTTTTTCAAAGATAGCATACAGTGTGGTATGTTCACTTCAAAGATGGGCCTCTTTCACTCTTGGTAAGAGACCTCAGTTTCCTATCATGAGATGTGTAACAAAAAGCTCCCCTCACTCCTTTCCATTCCTTCCATCATGACCATTTGAAGACTCAAATCAACCCTACCCCAACCTGGTAAAATAACAAACCACTTATCACTGAGTGTTCAGGGAGCAATTAATCTCAGGACAGAGACTTACATTGAAGTAAGAGGGATAGCAGGATGACAGGAACTTAAGAATAATTCTTGTTCCAAGCTTGCTAACCATGGATAAGCCTTCCCCTTTCCTCCAAGACTGGAGACACGGGACAGGGGCAGAACAGTGTATCTGGAAAAGCCTCCTGACAGGGGCAGAGAGGAGCAAAGAAGAACCTCACTAGTTTTAAGACAAAGCTGGTTTGCTCTGCCCCATACTTCAGTGTTATGTGGGACTCTGGCCTCCCAGTGATCCCTGTTGTTGAGCCTACAACCTAGGCCACACCATGTTTACCTTGGCAACATGCAGAGTTGCAGATAAAAATGAAGATGGAACAAATGTCTTCCTACTGACTCTAGGGAAATCTTTACCTGCCTCGCCACAATGGGGAGGCAACACTCACTGGGGCAGGTTAAGTAGAGGGGCCCGAATTACCTATATCATCCCAAGTCACTACTACCTTGGCTCCAGAGCACCTTGGGACATCAGCACGGGGGAGCGTCTCACTCACCACAGGGGATGGTTTTTGGCTGCCAGGTGGGTGTCGCAGTTCCTGAGGGCTAGTTTCTTCTGGGCAAAAGAAGGGGGAAAGAGCCCCACGAAACAACAACAATCATTTCACTTTCAGAGGCAGTTTGGCTCATAAAAAGATAAACAAATGCTTATTAAATCCATTTGTTTTATTTATTTTGTAACATTTAATACTTTTTCCCCAAACCACCTGTCTAAGTCTCGGAAAAACGTCAGGAAAGGCCTTCTTGTTCCCCAAACCCTACTGAACCCAACTCTATGTTGCTAAGTGCTGGCATTCCCAAGGTGGCAACTCCAAGATAGCCCCACACTGAGGTGGATCTGAGTGTTGAAGTGCTGACTGGACAATCTCTGCTCTTCTTAAAATACTTTTGCTGCCAACATACTGCAACACTGGGGACAAGTCAGCCAAGAAGCAGACTCCCTTTCCTCCTGGGGCAGGAGGGGACCTACTCTTTGCTCACCATCCTCCACAGCTTTGCTCCTTGTGACATGACAGCGTAGTGCCCCATGCACCAGGACATTCACTGCCAGATTTAGACCTCATTGCTCATCATTATATACCTTTGTGCTCCTTTCTCCTCTGAGATTTCACACCACGTACATAGCAGTTATCTGGGATAACACACCTATAGCCCTTCTCCTTACTCCTGACCTAGACATATTCAGTTGCTCTGTCCAAGATAACTCCCTGCCCTCTTCTACATTTATACTCCTGTTCCGTGGCACCGGCAGACAGAGCTATATGACAGACATCCTCAGCATTTAAGGAAATAATTTTAGCATGCATTCACAGGGAAAGCAGCATGAAACTCCATCAGCCCTGCACCTACCAATGGCAAAGGAATCCAAGGCATCCAGCGACCCTCTGCTTGTCCCAAAGGAGTCCAGGGCATCAAGCCGTGAGTCTGTGTAGGGAAGCAGATCCAGGGAATCCAACGAATCTAAAGTGGAGCCGCCACTTCCTCCCGGCGGGGCCTCAAAGGCATCCAGGACAGAGGAGGAGGACAGCTGCTTGGTGGGATCCATCACCAGGCCAAAGGAGGCAGGTGGCAGCGGGGTGGAGACAGGGATGCTGGCTGTCACAACTGGGGGCAGCAGCGGAGTTCCCCCCGGAAACACAGGGATCAGCTGGGGCATCTCTGTTGGCAGGTTGGTAGGAATGGTGCCCTGGACCAGAGACTTTGGGGAATCGGGAAGGGGGAGGATAAACAGCATATTAGGAACAATGAGCAGAGAATGAGTGAACACAGAGAGCAACAGGGTCCCACTCAAGTGCGTGCTATATTATCTGAAGCAAAAGGATTCCCGGCAGCTCCATCCACCTGCAGACTTCCTACTGACCTTCCAATCTATCTACACTGCACACTGTCTGGATTGAGGTCCCTGAGGAAGTGTTGGGCTACCTGAACTCATTAGTCTGCAAGCCAGAGCCCCGCACTGGGCACTTAAACCAGCTCAGGTTTAAGCTCAGGTCAAGGAGCAGAGTAGCTTAGCACACACAGCGCTGAGGTCAGGGTTACAACCATTACTCGTGGCACCTCTCATCAGAGCTTTTTGGCTCAAGAGGCACCCTGCATGAATATGATTATATTGCTTCCCGACCCAAGTTGGCTCGCATAACATCAGCAACACTGGCAACTAAAATCCAACATAAGTATGAATACAGATTGTCTCTACAGCTCCCAGACCTGTTCAAAGAGCTTAGGCTGAATGCAGCCTGCACAAAATATAAGGAGATTAGACCATGCCCACTGTATAAAAAAGAATCACAGAATCTTCATGGTTGGAAGGGACCTTTGAGATCATTGAGTCCAACCATTAAAAAAAAAAACAACAACAAACCAACAAAAACATACACAACACCAAACCAACAAAAAACCAACCAACCAACCAAACAAAACCAACACCCCATCACCACAACAATCACCACACCCAACAATCTCAGGCACTAGAGCATGCCCTGAAGTGCCACATCTACATGTTTCTTAAATACCTCCAGTGACTGTGACTCCACAACCTCCCTGGGCAGGCTGTTCCAGTGCCTGACCACCCTCTCAGTAAAGTAATTCTTCCTAATATCTAATCTAAACCTCCCCTGCTGCAACTTCATACCGTTTCCTCTAGTCCTGTCATTATTCACTTGGGAGAAGAGGCCAACACCCACCTCTCTACAACCTCATTTCAGGTAGTTTTAGAGGGCAATGAGGTCTTCCCTCAGCCTCCTCCTCTCCAGACTAAACATGCCCAGTACACACATCCATCACTCCTGCTTCAACACACTCATTTCTGCCCTCAGGTCTGCTTCAGCTCCATGGACACCAGAGGCCAGGGGGAAGGTGATGGAAGGGGAAGGCTATCTTGGGTACTTTTGAGGGGCAGCTCCATGAACTTGCACACAGCAAAGCAGGCCTGGAGGTGGGCTCCTGAGATACTGACAAGCCAGTTGTGGAAATAAAGGAATGAATGAATGAGTTTTGCCAGAGGAAGAGCTAGGAGAAAAGAGTGACAGAAAGAAAGAGGCAGCACACAATCCACATGCTCCAAGGACCTATTTGGAACAAGAAGCAGGAGACCCATGCAGTGCCCACTCTTACTAGAGGGTATGGTGACCCTTCGGCGAGGGAGTCCAGGAGGGAGTCCAGTTCTTCCCCAATGATGTCCCCATCTGTGAAGTCCTCCACACTCTCAGGCCCTGGCAGGGACACGCAGTCTGGAGATGGGAGCAAGCTGGCAGCAGGAAGTGAGGTAGGCAAGCCCTTTGCATCTGAGTCAGAGGGCAAAGGGGCCAGTGCCTCATTCACAGGGATGGAGGTGGCCACAGGAGCTGGGAGGCACTGCAAGTCCATAGAGCAGTCTGTGATGAGGGAGAAACAGAGCCAGTCACCCAGGAGAGCATCTTGCAGGGGCCAAGCAGAGCACAGCCTGGCAAAAACAATGTTGTACAACTCCACCAAATCACAAAAACCAAGTATGCCAATTTTCCGAGAGGAAGGGCCCTGGTCTGAAGAGTTCTTGCCCTTTCATTTTCTTTCCCAGTCTCCAATGGCTCACTGATAGCCGATGGCTCTAGGGGCCAGTACCCAGACTGACTGTCAGGATTTGGCAAGCACATACAGTAACCAGGAACAACACAAAACCTGTGGCTGAGCAGTTACTGAATTCACTGTGGCCAGGACTAAAGGCCAGGGGCACATAATCCAATTTCTCTATAACCCACCACCTGGTGTTTTCTTTAATGTTCCTCACTAATGCATTTGGCAGAGATCACTGCCTTCTCTACTCCTTGGAGCTTTGATATCCCAGCTGAAAGCCTGCTTACTCACAAGCTCTCTAAAACCTTAGGCATCCTAAATGGCAGAAGATAAAAAACACAAGGTCCTCCAGGGAAGAGAGTCAGAGATCGGGTGCTCAGACCAGGTTGTGCTAACAATGTGTCCCCAGAAAATCCCATCAGACTCACTCAGCTGTCTTTACCCAAGTAAACTCCCTGCTCTCGAGTGCTTCCTGATGTCTGTAGGTGGGAGGTTGCTGCCCACACCCCCCCTCAACACCTCAGCAACAAACATCCCCTTGGGAACTTGTGTGAGCCAGGGTTGGGGCAGGAGAGAGGCAGTGATTTTCCCTAAGGCTTTCTTGCCTCTCCAGTACGTTACTGAAAAGGTAAGATGTTCCCATCATGCAATGTAAACCTCTGTTAAGTGAAGTTAAGGTTACAAGCACATATTTTTCACAGAAGAGCGTTTTATTCTAAAAAAAAAATATTAAAGGTTAAAAATAAAAAGAAGTTCAAATGTTAGAAATTTGGAAAATGCAGCATTACATTTGCAGTTCTCAAACCAAGCACCCAAACTACCTTAATTCTGCCCCTGTGCAGATGTCCTGAAATAAAAGAAAAGAAATAAGACAAAGATGCTACCTTCTCCATCCTTATTGCAGTGGCTGCACTGTAGCTACAACAGTCTAAGGATATAAGCAAGGTAAAGTTTGGAAGGAGAGACAATAGCTTTTTTTTGAAAGACTGGTAAGAATGGGAAAGAAACTAGACAAGCTTCCGAGACACAAATCTTGATCCAGTGAGAAACGCTGCGGTCTGTCCATACAAGCTCTGCACAGATCCCATGAGAACTCAGCCATCCCTTTCTAACTGGAACTGGGTGAGTGAGCCATGTTGCTATCCTGCACACCGTGTTGGTGCCCTTCTTAGAGAGTTCAGCAAAATGAGCAATTCCTGCAACCCCCCAAGTCCTGAACTAAACAATGGCAGAGATCACACACACACACACAGAGGCTCTCTTATCTCTAACCCCACCAGGAGCACACCACCACCCCCTGCAACCTTTCCTCCAGCATTTGTTCTAGGTGGTCGACATGGATGGACCACAGCCAAGGTCACTGTGCAAGGCACCGGAGACCAAGCTATGGCAAAAGTCAGGGAAAGCAGAGGGAAGCTGCAAGGGACAGACACATGTCCCTCTCCACAACCTCATGCATATGATCAAAGGAAAGCGCATGTTGTACCTTATGGGATCCAACACAGGTTTTCAGTGCTGCCACTGGACACACTCCCCACAGGCAGTGGCTCAAGGAAGCCTGTAAGTGTCCTTAGTTTTGCAGGTCAAGCTGCCCCTCAGATCAGGCTCGGCTCCAATCCCATGCCCCCCTTGCAATGACTTCTCTCAGCTCATCTCCCTTTGATGCGGGCCCCCCAGCTGCACTCGGGAGCCAGCCATCCAGCTTCCCCCAGTGCTGGCCTCATCACTGGTAGCTCAGCCAGATTTCCCTCAGTACAGAGGGACGGCTTGTCCCTTCCCGTTTTTCAGATGTTTAAATCTGGAGTACTGTCAAGATCCCTCCAGGGGCCAACAAAAAGTTCAGGACATGCTGGAAGGGACCGGGACACATGGAGGGGGGAGCAAAAGGGTTCACAATGACATGACCCCAAAGGATCCAGAAGCTCAGACCTTCTTTGAGGAACAAATGATGCCCTCTGGTTCCCACTCATGCTGGGAAGCGGATGATCTAGGCCCTCACACACTCTAAGAGGCCCAAAACCCTGAAAAGCTGAACACATGACCAAAAGGCAGAGAACAATAAGCATCCCCCCCAGTTCAGTGCATGTGAAGGGCAAGGAGAAGAGCAGGGACCAACAGGTTTCACTACTTCCAAGGGGCAGAGGGGAGATGTCTGCTCCCCTCTTCCTGACAACCCAAACCCTGTCATTCCTTCAGCAACTTCCTCCTATTCCCCTCTGTCCAATCATTTTCCCTATCCCTCCTTTCCCATTCTTGCTTTCCTCAGGACAGTCCATCTGCTGACCTCACTCACCAGCCACCACAGCGACATCCCATGTACTCTCCTTCCAGAAAGCTCATGCACCTCCTGCATTCACCTCGTTTGCTCCACCTTAAAAAACATAGAATAGCCTTCTTCGATGAGCAGATGACAGGCACACATCTGCCTCCCTCTGATTCCTGCCTCTGCCACGACACTAAGCCCCATGTATTATTATTGTAAGCTCAGTGAGGGTCTTGTCCATCTGCTCCCCCAAACCAAGTCTCTCATATCGTGCCCCCCCACCTGGTAGCTTCTCTGGCCATACACCTGCCTGTCCCCAGAGAGGCAAGTACAGCGCTTTTAAAAGCCCTATTTCTAGCTCCGCTTCCCAAAACAGCAGTGGTTCCCTAGTGCATTAGCTGGCCAAAGGCCATGCTGAGCCAGATCTGAGCCATGATCTGAGCAGGGCAAGGCTGAGTTAATCAGATGACTTTGGGCAAAGCATGGGGAAAGGGGCTTCAGTAGTTTACATCTTAAAAACCAAACCAAATCAAACAACAACCAAAAAAACCTTGCTAAAAAAACTTTGAATCTGAAACTCTCGAGGTACGCAGCACCCACAGCCCTCCTGGTGGCACACCACTCTCTCGAGGTACGCAGCACCCACAGCCCTCCTGGTGGCACACTACTCTCAGGCCAATGGGTAACATATAATTTCAATGCTTTTGAAAAGATTTCCTAGTAGTAAAGGTTCTCTCTGCTTCAACAGCAGCAAAGGTGGCATGCTGCTCTTACACCAAATCCTGATTAGATAAAGAGCTTACTGGATGCAGTCACTCTTTACTCTGCAACAGGAGTCCAGTTCATTTTAGCACAGCAAGATAATGTGAAATGCTCTCCTTAATTCACAGAACTGAGTCTCATGATTGCACATAGCATTCAGTTACTGAACTGGCATTCAACAGAGAACTAACATGTTTTCCAAAGCACCCTAATAATGAAATTAGTTTCTTTCTATAAGAAAAGCAATTGCTACTTGCAGTGGTAAGTCTTCACAATTACCTTCATACACACTGCTACCTTTCAAAGGAACAAAGACTGATGTGTTCAGAGGCACGAGTTCAATGCTCCAGCACACAACAAAGGGCAAAGCATGTAGCAAGCCTTTCTACAGGGGCAGAGTTAAGGTCACTTGTTTCCCGGCATGAGAAAAGCAACCTCGTCGTCCTCCTTGTACTCCTCCTGGGTGCCTAATCCTGAACACAGCTCTCCCTGGATCCCTCCCAACTCCCTTTTGTTTTCGTTTCCTCCACCTCCACGTCTTGGAGGACAATACGCGCTCAGCGCACAAGCAGCTGCCTACAACCTTAACTTCACTTTATCTGGACTGTTTTGGCTGGGGGCAGAGTTTCAGAAGCTTTGCCAAGCCCAGCTTTAAGAAAGCACAACTGGAGAGAGCTGTGTACCTCAGCAGACCCTTTTAATTCCCAGACGTGTCTCTCACTGGGGCTAGACAAGAAGCTTTTCTGCAGGAAAAACACTCCTGCTTCTCACCACTTTTCCCTTCTCCCAGTTACCAAAGGCAGGAGTGTGCAGAAGAGACACAAATGAAGATGATGAACCTCTCAGGCCTGCCAGCCTGGTCAGATACCTTACTGAAGCCACAAAAATCAGAGGAGAGAGATGTCTTTACCTGTTTCGATGTCATCTATCGAACCCAATCCATTGGAAGTGGTCTGAAAAGAGGGTGTAAGAAAGGGGAGAAAAAAATATCACCAGAAATTCATCTTTAAGAAGGTATTCACACTTCACAGATGAGACTCTACCTCTCCTAAATGCATCTGATCCTTTTTTTTTCCTTTATGGCCTCTTTCAGTGCAAGAGCAGTAAAATCAACAAACTTTAAGAGGCCATTAATCCAAAGAGCCTATCCATTTTTACCTCCAGCAGCGGACAAGCCCTGATGCTGCAAAGGGAATACCAGCCCTGCACAATATCCAACCATATGAGCAAACCTGTACATTAGAACAGGGTTTTTCATGTGTGGATAAGAACACTGTGTCCCAGGACACATCAATCGGTCAGCCCCATGCAGTGCGAGATCTGATTAGCCTAATCTTACACAACATTCATTTTCTTAGTTCACATATTTTGCAATCTAACAACCACAAACTTTTACAGCAAACTCAAAACAGGAAAAGGTTTCGGCCAAGACAACTGCTGACTTGGAGCTCCAGGCAAGGAATAAAACGAGCCCATATTTTACAGAAACTTAAACAGAGGTAAGTATGTGTGCCCTCAGCTTAAACTTAAAAAGACACAAGTAAAGCATTACTCTTAAGATACTGCATCTACTGCAACAGTTTTTGCAACTTCTAGCTTTTGCCCTATTCTAATTGCTTGCAGAAGGCAAGACTTTCAAATTAAAAACTAGGCACAACTATTAAAGTAAGCTGACTGGCTCTCCTAGAAAGATGTGAAGGTAAGTCACTGAGCGGTGAGAGGTAAGTGAATTCTTTAGTATCCCACCTTGTTGAACAAAATGTCAATTTTTACTGGTTTATAGTTTGTTTGCTTGAAAGAGCAGTGTACTTGAAAGAGCAGCGTGAAGTACCAATCATCCTGTAAAACTAGCAAGTTTCTGGGCTTTTTTTTTTTTTTGGCCAGTAGTGGAACAAGGGAATGATCAATTTCTTATATTTTAACTTAGTATTTGTACAGTGCCCTGCCCAAGTTGGATCCCCCAGGTGACAGAACAATACAAAGAATACATAAACTGTGTATGTACCTTGCTCAGTACATCGCATGCCCATGACTTAATTTTGTATGTTTCTTCAGCAGTTGCACTTTCTGAATGTTACTTAGTGTTGCCCTAACTATGTAAAAACTTGAAAACTAAAATGTGTTTAAAATGCAAGAGAAAGCAAACATTCACAATAACTAAGAAAAACAACTCATCTTCAGTGATCTAATTACTGACACCAAAAATGTTTTCAATAGAAATATTTTCAAAGACATTAATTTCCTTGGCAATATTCCTTAAAAGCTGAAAACACTAATTAATGCATTTAAGTTATAAAAGACAGTTATAAATTTGCATGTAAATAAAACTGCGAAGCATTCTAGTAGCACAATTCATGAACAGTAACAATCAGCGGACGCAAACTCTACCTGGTTTGACAAATTGATTGACGTGCCATTACTGAGTAGTGAGAATGTTTCCAATTCCTGCTGCAAGAAAGAGACAGGTCTTAGAACAGAGACAGCCCATGAATGCTCGTAAACTAGGTAAAGCTGGGTTACAATACAGTTTCCTTCCAGGCACTGCCCATAAACGAAAGCCACGCAAAAGGCATACCACTGCGACACAAGGCTACGGTTTTCTGAACACTGAAAGGACCATCTATTTGTTTTGGAGACCTCAATGCAAAACACCCAACATCCAATATACAATCAGGAAGCACAAAACTTATCTGAGGAACACAAGTTTTTGTCATTTCATTAAGAAATTACTACTTCGGGAAGGCATCACGGCGCTGCAAATGAAAGCTGGAAGTCAACCCAAGAGATAGCAATGCGTTATCAAAATACCGATCACTAAATTTCAAATAACAAAATGCATTTTGCAGTTTTTAATTTTTATTTCTCTAACATACAGGTGGTTTAAGCCCATCACAGCTGAGTAACATGACAGCAGCAAAAAGGTGGCAAGGCCAACACAGTGAGCAGCCACAAAGAGTATTTCCGCGTAAAACTTCCCTTTCTTCGAGATAGAATCATTTCGGAGTGTTGAGAGCTGCTACAACGTCAAGGATCTTTTGGGGGGTAGGCCAATCACATGTGAGGTTGGTTAGGGAGAGGAATAAGATGCTACAGCCACACTTACCCCAAAAGCTCTCTGCAAACTGGATGCCCACCAATCACTTCACTGGAGGTGGAACATGCTGGGCTGTTTAACACACTGCTGCGCATGGGGCCGAGGATGCGAATGCCTAAGCCTCGACTGCTAGCTCATGTTCCCTACTCCTGAAAACACATCCTGGGATTTTATGTGACCAAGGCAGCTCTATTCAAGAGTGCTAGTGGTGGCCTAACGCCCTCTAGCTCCATCCCAGAGTATACATTCAAACACCAACAGTACTCCAGTCACAGCAGCACTTTCTTGTGGAGCCAGGTAATGTGTCCTGGCATCATTTAATTGGACCCATGACTCACTTTTTGCTGCCTTCTTTCCTAGCATCTGCCCAGATGTGTATCTGTTGTTCTCCCAAAGCACAGGCCTCTCCCCCACCACAAAGAAAACGTACACCTGGATATGGGGCAGGAGCCCTTCATCACCCATCACACTACAAGAGCAGCCATGCCTCCAATGCAGCAGAGGATCCCACCCTCCTCATTCCCTAACAGGGAAAGGACTTGTGATGCCAAAACCTCCTTTGTGACGAGGCCACATGTCCCTCTCCTCCAAAAACACAGGCTCCCAGTGCATCGGAGGCCTCTCCTGCAGAGCAGCAATGGGACTAGAAATGAATCAAGGTAAAGCGAGTGAGAGGGTCAGGACAAGGAGAACATCCAGCAGCCCGCTAGAGGGAATGCAGGGTAGTGGACGTGTGTCTGTAACCACAGAGTGGCACCTACCACTTTTGCAAAAGTAAATCTCAAAGAGCCAAGGGATAGTCTCTAAGAAAAAAAGAAGTCATACCTGAGGTCTTTTGTATGCTTTTCGAACCCTCAGTCCCAGCTTCTGGGCAAGCTCCTGTCCCAGCTGCGTGACGCTTTCATCCTGGTGACAAAAACCATTGGCAGGACACTTTCAGTTTTGCCTTTGCAGCGCACAAAATGAAATAAACAGGAATGCAGTTATCCACACTGGGCTGTGCCAAGAAGCCTCTCTTTTAGACAGCAGCAGGTGGACAATTGCCAGAGCAGCCCTAGAAGAGTCCATGGAGACCTAAGTGCTCTTGTCATTCAGTCCTGCTGAGGTACTGATGTTGCACCAGAACCTCCCCCCACACCCTTTTGATGCTGCAGAAAATCAGAATCAAGCATCTGCCTCCAAGAAAGCACCCACTCTCTGAAGGCAGGGTTCACAAGTCCTGCTGGCAAGACAGCTGAAGGGGCTGCCAAGGCTGGCTGTTAGCACTCCCTGTGCTGGGGGCTGATACAACTTCCATAAGGTCCCCATGTCTGGGAAGAAGGAGCCTGCATGCCTTCCTGTATGCACAGCCTATATAGGTTCCCTCTCTGCCAAAAACAGAGCTTACAATCAGTTTTGATATGCAGACAGTATTCACTAGCCTGTTTTGCTTGCTTGCTTGTTTTTAAAGCTGAAACCAAGGCTCAGTTTCCAACTTACTAGCTACAAGGCATTTTCACTGTCTCCAGTTCTGGTTAAACAGCCTCAGCTTAGTCAAGCAGACCCTCCAACTTTCCCCACTGCGTGCCATTCACCATCCTCCCTGCTCACTGCCCATGCCCACTCACACATAGAATCATAGAATCACCTAGGCTGGAAGGGACCTTTAGTCTAGTCCAACCATAAAAAAAAACAAAACAAAAACAAAAACCCAAACAAACACCACGCACACACCTGTGGGCTTTAAAGTTCTAGGCCATGCTCCACAGGCTTAGCAGCTGGTGTAATGGAAATAAGAGTGAGATGATGGATAGCATGACTTGCCTTTGATGCAGAGAAGGCTTATGATTTCTGTTAATCAGGTAATAAGGCAATGGGGTATGTTAATTTACAAGACTGAATTGTTTAGAATAGGGAATGCAGATCACTGGACATGGAGTTTTTAAGGATGAACTTTCCTGCCACACAGAAGTTTGATAAAGTGTTTGTAGACTCACGATGACTGTAATGATAATAATGGGAGATATGTAAACATAAGTATATGGTTAAAAATTAAATTCAATTAAGTGGCTCAACTGCAACGTGAAATATAGTCAGATATGGCTTTACATGAACACACATATTAGATACTTTTGTTTATAAAAGGGTTTGTTTAAAAAACAGTTCTTTGGAACTCCCTTAACATGATATCTTTAATGTGTTTTGGTCACCCTTGGTTCTGCCAAGTCAAAGAACCTAGAATTTACAAGCTATACAAAAGGAATAACTAACTGCTACTAACTGCTAACAAGGCTTTCAAAGATTGCTTCTGTAACACTAATAATAAAAGAAATTTAACTTCTCCTGCTGAAGTAGATGCATTTTTCTTGTAATAGCATTACTGTGATGGATCAGAATCAAATTCAGCAAAGATAAGCAATGCTCACTAGAATCTACATCATCACAGTCTGGTTTCCTGGTCAATATTTGGCCTAAAAGGACACTCAACAACAGCATTGTCAGGAAAATATTCAGGGCCTAGTATATGCAGATAGTCCCCTCTAAATGCAAAAATTCACACACCTGTGAACATAAAAATAACTATGGCATATGGTGTCATGGACACCTTCGCATGTCTGACAAGATATAAAAAGCTCTATCAGCTTGCCTTAGCAATCAGTAAGTAAAGCATTTTTTATCTAAAACAGGAAAAATATACATGTTTTCCTTTCAGTGCTCCAGTTCCCATTTGTCCCATGCTCCTAGTTACTCCCATTAGACACAGAAAACCAGCTAATTAAAAAAATCTCATGGCCTTAGTTCACATTTTATGAGGGTAAGGTTTTGCTCTTCACAAATAGGTCACCAAATCTGCTGTTGCTAATCAGTGATGGTGACTTGGACTGAAGAAACATGGGAGGTCAAATACCTTCTTCAAGTCAGAGACACAGAATTTCTGGGCATAAGCACGTTCCCAGGAACAGACAAGCTTCCTCTTCCATTGTCCTCTGGCCTCACACTAAGCATGTTATGGAGGAGGAAGGTGATGAGCCAAGATAAGTTGTGTGTCAAAAACTTACATGTGGGAGGGACAGCAAGCATCGACTATTGCACTCATAAGCTTCTTTGTGTCTTCCAAGTTCATTTAAGCAGCGGGCTTTACGGAAGAGAGCTCGGATGTTCTCCTTGTCAAGACTTAAAGCCTTCTCACTGTCTTCCAGTGCCTTCTCATACAACCCCTGCATGGAAGAGAACACCTCGAGTCAGCTGAGACACAGCAGACTAAGCCCTCCTTCTGTGTGAATGTAAGATTTTTTATCTCTCAGCAGAAAACAGGAACATAAAAGGCAGTTGGAAATATATATATTACCTCATGCACAGACCAGTGTACAAACACACAAAACCTACAGTAATAGAACATTTTGTTAAGTCTCGCAAAACTCAAAACACTTCGAAGTCAGTGAATGCCAGAATTAAGGCTGCTTGAGCAACCTCATCTTGTTTCCCCCTCTACCCTGGGCATGTGATATTTGACAGTGTCTAATTATGTGAGTGCAGGCTAATTTTGTTCATGGGACTCAGCCTCATTACGAACAGGATGGACCCGCTCTGGGGTTGTGCCATAAAGGAAAGCTGTTAAGATTCCTTTGGAAAATGGAAGCACGCAGCCTTTTAGAACCTGAGTATTGCAGAATCCTTTTCCATGTGTGCGCTGAAAGTTCCGTCAAGACCCAAAGCCTTCTCACCATCTTCCAGTGCCTCACTTGAGGAAGCAGAAGCCTCCAGAGCAATACTCAGCCAGTATTCCAGAGAAATACTCAGTCAATACTGGAAGGCACTGGCTCTTTCCAATCTCCAGATTAACTCCTCACCAACATGGACCAGAACTGCATTCTCAGTACCTTAGTACTGGCCCCCTCTTCTTCACATCCTTTTTCTGGTCTCACAAGACACAGTGCAATAGTGGGGAGATACCAGAGTTTTCTGTGTGTCATCATCTCTTCCAGTGTTGGAGAAGGGAGCAGACAAAATCAACTGAAACCCCTCAGCATCTTTTCCCTGCATGGCACCCCAATCATGATGTCCGCCCAGGCCCCCGTGGATGACTTGGGAAGGCACTCACCATGGCAAAGTAGCAGGCAGCTCGGTTGACATGCAGCTTGCACAGGAGTTCCTTTGGGATGGTCACCTCATCGGAGGCTGCATAATCTGCCACGTTCAGCCCTTCTACATACTGTACCAGTGAAAGCTTGAAATCCTTCTCTCGAAACAAATCATTGCCCTCTGCAAACAGGTTTCTCACCAGCTTCTGCAAAAAGGCCTGGGCAGCAGACAAAGAGCAAATAGACTGAAGTGGACATTCAGAGACAGGAGAGGTTTCCCAATTTCCCATTCCTTGCCAAAGGTTTTCACAAACTTCCTGCCCACTGATACTCTCCTGCCTCCCCAGCCTCCTGTAAAAGACCAGTCTTTTGGTAAAGGAGAATAATCCAATCAAATCTCCTTTCTTCTTGAACACTCAAGTGTCTTCTCCTTGCCATGAAAGTTGGCATTGTCAGAACCTTAAAACTTTAAGTTACAGACAAATTGTGACAGACCATCCCCGACTCTCCACTTTTGGTATGTAAACTAATGACTTTGCAACAGAACAAATCTAGCTAACCAGAGGGCTCCCAACATCAAAAAACAAATTCTTCATTACCTCATAATCTTCTTGGCTTAGAGGTAATGTGGACCTGAAAAAAAGAAGACAAAACACTCATGAAACAGGCACCCATGCAAACAAGGGCTTTTGTCTAATGAAAAAATCATCCTTCTGGTCCTGTGTTGATGATCTCAGTGAGTTACTCAACACTTTATCACTTCAAAGGCAGCTGGGGCAAAAAGAACACAATTAGGGAGCGTTTCACTCAGTGATGGCCACAGTGGTGTCAAGAGATGGTCAGGTCTCAAAGGGTTTTGAGACTAGAGGAATGTTATTCTCAGCTATTTTCTGCACATACACAATTCTCTGTAATGTGCCTTCAGACAGCCACCTAAAAAAATGTATCTTTGAGAAAGTCCCATGAGAGATTGTCCCGGAGAATACAAGCATATTTTAAGAGCATCTGGCTCTAATGAGAGGCACCAAACCGGCACTCCAAGACCTCCTCAAACCCTCCGTGAGGCCAAAGACATTGTGATAAATGAATCACTTTCCTCTTTCTTAGTTTAGCCACATGCCTTTAGGTGTACACCACAAACAATGCAGGTTGGGGAGGCAATTTAACTCCAGCTGTCTTGGTTGAGGCTGCCAGGCTGTGCCACAAAACTGGCAGTACTCGTGTGGATAATACCTACTCCACAACAGCACTGAGACTTAGGAAAAAAGTTCCATTCTTCAAATCAGACCATCCAAGTCATCCAAGCTTGGTCCACATGTATTTATTTTTTCTCTTCAAGGAGAAAACAAAAGGCTGTAGAGAAATCCTTAGCACCTTTCATAGCCCTCCTCACCTTTGAAATTCAACACTCTATACATGATCTTACTGGTCAGAGAATAAACTTTTTTTTAGATGTCTTCTAATCTAATAATCATCTGCTCCTTAAAATTAATTACAGGAAATGCCATGGCTCTGTAAGAAACATTCATTCTGCTTATAAAATTTGAGTACCCCTCTTCCACATCAAAACAAGCCAACAAATTACACTGTCCCCGATTCAGACTTCAAGATACACTCCAGAAGCACGAACAACACCCCATATTTCTAAATTATTTTCACTCCAGGAACCTTGGTCCATTTTTATAAATGTTACCAAATTAAACCTCACAACTGCCTCTCTGAAACTGGGTTATCAGCCCCATTTAGTCTCAGACTGGGGCAAAAATACCACTGCCATGCCACAGGATATAAATATGTAACATGGAAGATTTGGCTTTTTTTCCTATTGTAGATGCACAGATTTCAGCCATAATAACTGCAGGACTTCAAGCAGACCTTAAAAAAACCCCCAAACCAATCTGATTACAATCTTGCTACTTCCTTACTCACCACGGAACCTGGACCTGAGTCTGAGGCCTTTGCTCACTCAAACGCTGGATAGAAAAAAACACTACTGTACTTTACAAGGAAGTACTTCGACTTGTAAGTACTACATAAGCAACCATTTCAAGCTCTAGAAGGCCACATGATATTCACAGAAGAGTGACCTGAGGCACCTACCAGGTTGGCAACTGTAAAAAGAGCCCAGGTGATCTATTTCTCCTTTAGGCATCATACAGGGTACCCGGCAAATCATTTACCTTGCTTTCCGCACCTACGAAATAGACACACTATCTCCCTTCCTAAGAAAGGTGGGATAACCTTGTTGAGAGAGCAGTTTGAGGTCTTCACTCTGAAGATGAAGGTCCAAGTACTACTAGCATTATGCTGACTACAAAGGTCATTCTGGAACTGTAGTGGAGGGCAAAACCCAAGGAAATTAGAATGATAGAATTTCAAGTTTAGAGAGCTGGCAGGACAAGCAGCACCCTGAATAATCACAGTGAAAACCTTCAGGACCAATATCTCTTTCCCAAGCAGCAGACCCAAATCGGTGAATCCTGCAATCCTCAATCGAAGACAAGTGCCTCCAAAGCCACAGCAAACAATGAGGTTGTCCACTTACTGAATGAACTGAAGTCCTTTCTCTATTTCTTGTTTTCTCTTCTGTCTCTCCATTATAGTTGCTGCAGAGGAAGAAGAAAAAGAAACAACACAAAATGAGTCATTTTAGGTCTTGCTGGCAATTAAGCAGCACAGTATTTTGTGTGTGCCTGAATTTACTACTAACAAAATGTACCAGACCAGATGCCCTGAACACCAGAGTCTATGATTTATCCACTCTGCAGATACAGAACAGCAAGCAGCTCACTACCAAGTATCTGCTTTTTCTCACATGCCACCATCAGGATACATGGGCAAGGAGGAATTACTTCAATTTGAGCTCTCTGCTTAGGCTGCCAGTAAATAAAGCAATGGGAACCAACTGTTATCATGACTGCCTTCTAGGAAAGGGAAAAAAAATAAAAATCAACATTTCCCCTGCACTGGTAGTCATTTCAGGAATTTGTGCTGGGACCCTCCCATAACAGGCGATTCTGACCACTACTTATCTGGGCCAGCTTTAAACTGGTTTACCGCACACCATACGAAACAAGTAATCTATGTGAGGTATAGGCATATCACAAAGAGAGACACGAAGGAAGGAGATGGAATCGCTTGCTATTGTCCACATAAAAGGACAGCAATGAATCTATACAATGGGAATTTTGTGCTGAAAATCAGCAGGCAAGAGCAGCAGAGACTTGGGAATGCTCCTTTAAAGAGGGGACAGGACCCTGTCCTGCAGTGTTTTAAATTGAGGTGGGCAGTGCCTGAGGAAGGCTCAAGAGAGAGTTATCCCCATTTAGTCAGGGACACAAATGGGCACAGTAACTTTTCTGGGTTTGACCAAATCCAGTTTGGGTGTCTGTGAGCACAGACAAATAAGTACTATGACAGAGCCATTTCGGAGCAATGTCCCTTTTCTCAACTAAAATGGGCTTTAATCACACTATTAGACACATGAGCATCATCCCCTGCAGTTTGGGAGCAAATATTGGAACGGCTCCTCCCTGACCTCTTCCCAAGGTACGCAGGTCTGCCACACAAGAAAGGAATACAGAAGAGAAGGGATGTCACTCTGTGGCAAAATAAGAGTTGCTGGCGACAGCAAATTTTCCAGCCTTGACATCAACCAGCTGTGATCACAAACAACGCCCAGCATTTGAGGAACAGTAACTTGAGGACAAAGGCAGCAAGCACAGAAACACTGAGATGAGATGGAGCGGAAGACACTGTGCCCTCCCAGCCTGGGATCGCCTCTAAAGAGATCACAATAAAAACAAAAGTAATTCCTCTAACTCCACACTAGAACAGCTCCCTTTTATATTAAGACCATCCCTATCATTCTAAGGTATCTTACAGGATCTTTGGCACGTTCAGTCTGAAACAGGGTGAAGGGAACTTTAAGGTATGTGAAAATCAATCCTAACAACTCAGCAAGCCCTTATTGATTGTGCTCTCCACCATGCAAAATGTAGAAGAATTGATACCTGCCCTTTACCAAAAAGGAGAGTTGGGGGAAGGGGGAAAGGCAGGAGCAAGAGAAAGACCAGAAGGACAGTGGTAGCAAAAGGAAGCAAGAGCTTGAAAGTGACACTGTGCAGTTTCTAAGTCATCAGACATTAAATTTGAGAGCAATCTGGTCTGAGCAGCAGGTAGATTTTAAGCAGCTCCATTTGGAATGGGATGGGCAGCACAGCAAGAAAGGAAAAGCCAGCAAACAAGGTGAGTGATGATCAGCATCTCTAGAAAGGCTTTTAACAGAAGCAATGGTGAAGAGCAGGTAGACTTGAGTACAACATGAACAGAAGGCCTGGAATGATTTATAAATAGCCTGGATAATGAGCAATCAGGAAGAAAGAAGGAAATTTAACAAGGAGACTGTGAGGTTAATATGATCACTAACGCTACAGGCAGATCGGCTTAAGGGGTAGAAAAAAAGAGACAGAGGCAATTCATTTGATATTTCTCCTTGCATGAAATTCTACAACGACAAAAGACGAGAGAACAGACAAGGTGAAGAGGAACAGTAGGAACCATTTCCACATAGACAGCAGTGAAAGCCACAAAAGACCACAGAGCAACCCCAGAGCAGTGTAGGAGAGAACTGCAAGGGCCATCAGAGACAAAAGAGGGGAAAAGGCCACCACAGGAACTGACAAGAGATAAATTGCAGGGGGAGAAGAGGAATTAAAAGGTCAAGGGGACCCTCATAAAGGCTGATGGGGAAAAGGACAAGGAGGAAGGAGGAATTTCTAGCTGTCTGGGCCCTGAGTGCACTAACAGGCTTTAAATGCCCCAAACAGCCTCATGTCACACCCACACACGTTCTGCCCATGGTATAGGAGCTCTGTTTAAGCTCAGGTTCAGGCATACTGCCTCATCTGAGCTATACTGTAGGTGTACCTGTCCTCAGTCCTATCTCCTGGATAAACCTTGGACCTACACTGTAGGCAGCCTGTCTCCAGTCCTGTCTCTGGACCATCTCCTACTGCTGGACTCGCTGAGTGGACCCTGGACCCGATTCACCACCTCATCTTCTTTAGGTCTGCTGATGGAGCCTTGCTATCAGCATCTTGTTCTGCCTGCACTGTTCAGATACGGTGGGACTGTACGCTACTTAGTGAGGGCACTGCTGGTGGTTGTCATCACCTTTGGGTCCTAGCTTGTCCTCCCTGGAGGAGCAGCCCTGCTCTTGCTGCTCCCTGACATAAGCCACACTGGAGAGAACAAAAGTCAGGGAAGTGAAGCTGTAGCCTACAGATCTGATGAAAAGGGCGATTATTAGCGACTGTGAGGAGAGCAGTTGAATACTGACTGGTCATGACAAAGTCAATGGCTGCACTCCAAAAATGCTGTGGCACACCTTCACGATTGTGTATATCCACAAAACAGATTGCCACCTTGAAAAGCTTCTGATACGCACAGTCTACTTCAACCTCTGCTTCTGAGCTCAGCTCTTAAAATACTACTGCAAGGAGCAAAGAAGAGATCAGTACCTGGACTCCTAGCTACCCTGACCCCACTGCTAAAACATCCCACACAGCAGGATGTGGGCATGTGTTACAATGAGCACTGGTTACTGTTGCTTGCCCAGAGAGGGCATTCAAACATCCAAAAGCTGGAGCGGAGCCAAAGAACCACAGGGAAAGGCTCCAGAACGTCTCCTTCCTAGAGTTACCCAACTCTCCTTGTATTCTGCAGCTCCTCTTCTGTTTTTTCTCTCCTCAGCACCATTGCTACCACATCCAATATGCGTATCTCCATCCTTGCCTCATGTGGATGGCTCACCAACATATTGTAAGTCCCACAATACCCAGATACAGTTTTGATCCTTGCTACAAAACCCTTGTAAAAAAAACCCTCTGTGCCCCGCATGCTGTTTACTCTCTGCAGTCCTACCCTCATCTTCCACAATGAACGTTCTCCAACCCAAGACCTTCCTTTGCCTTCTTTAGACATAAACCACAGGCCTGATCTCCCCTCCTGACTGCTGCTCCTTGATACTGCCCCACATTCCCCTCTTCTTGCAAGTGGGTGACCAGCCTCCTCTGCAAAAGCTCCGTCACACCTTCACGCTTATGTCACGACTTTGCACCTAAGACTCATCTCCTCGTGGCAACACCCTCAAAACGCGCACCACATGCTGCTGCCCTAACAACTTCTTTCACATCTCTCGGGAGCAACCACCTTTCCCTTTCGATCTGGCTCCACACCAGCAGCCTCCTCCGTGCCTGGCAGACCTCTCCCCTGTCCTGCCTGCCTCGCCGCTGCTGGAGGCTACCATTCGGACCCCTCCTTTTGCTCCTCACACCTCCTGCCCTGCTACCTCCCTGGCAAACTCAGGTCACTTCTGCTTCCCCTTGTCGTCCCAGCCTCTTCGCTGTGTTTCATTCGACCCTCAGACCAAGCTGCACACTCGTTACGCCAGCAAACCCAACACACAGTGAGCCACCCATACATGCAACACTTCAATTCTGCTGCACACCAATACCAAGGCTGATGCATAATTAATTTTAAGCCCAGAGCCTGTTTAGCTTTTGTTCTCAGTCTTTTAAATATTTTTAGAAACACAGCGGAAAACATTTCATGAAGCAGTGTGCCTAAGTGTCATTTTTTTTCCCCCCACCAAATCTGTCTGTTCAGACTTGTCTGCTCAAATCACCAGCAGAACTCGAATCCAGAGTATTTATATCCCCACTACAAAGCTCTTATCCTTTCAGTCCGGAGATGTTTATCCTCTCTGGTCCAGCATCTAGAGAGGACTTTATTCATAGCTTGTCAATGAGTTACAAACTATTTACCAGACAGAAATAAAATGCTGCAGATAGGCAAAATGGTTTTCTTGCCTTCAGGAGGAAGCATGAGCCAGTAATCAGGGTGACTCAATCACAAACTGGGTAGATACGCTCTATGAGACACTATGAGGTGAATGGTAAGACTTCAGTTTATCTTATCAAGGACCTGGGTTTTATTTCCAACCCTGCCAGAGATGAATTTGGGCAAAGTTTTTCATACTGTATTTCTGGGATGGCAATGAGTTTACACTTGACCGACTTCCAGGCTTTGACTGCAACATTTCAGACAGAAATAAGTGCACTGAGGTATAAGTGGCAGGTTGTAGAGCTGAGACAGGAGCTCAGCCCCAGGGTCCGTGCGCTCTCCTTCAGGCAAAAGGCTCTGGGATGCACTAGCCTGCAAACATGGAGTCTTTCACTGGCTGCAGTTTGACCACCTTGGTGGTGCAGCAGAAGGCGTAACCGGACTCACATCAAGCAGAGGACAAGTTGCACAGTCCACTACAAATATGGGCTCCTGCTCACTCCCGTGGCTGATCCCTGCCATGCCCCACTCCCTGTGTTTGAATGCTGTCAGGGTCCCCACCACCACGCTGTGCTGGTTCTAACAATCCTGTCCCTCCAGGTGCTGGCCACCCCAAGGTGGCCGCTCTTCCACACCCCACTAGTCCCACTCCTGCTCCGCCGCACCATCGGGGTGGCTGGCATCAGGGTGCCACCAGCTTCACCTAGCAATGCCTCCAGCAAATGAAGGGTGAGGTGGGAATGACCCCCTCACCCCCGGCTGTAAATAAAAGCATCAAACACGTGTTTCCCCAGGAAAGGGATGGAGATGGAGGCCAAAGCCTCAACAGACAACCCCGACCCCCCCGACCCCCAGCCTCGCACTCCACACATAACACCTCCATGTACTGTGGGCCATCCTTCTTCCTCCTACCCCAGCCCTCCAGGCCTTGCCCGAGGGGCCCTGCATTGCGGCCGGGGCATGAGGAGGGGGCGGTGGGATGACTCTGCCCGTCCCTCGGCCATTTACTCTTGATTTCGTGCCCAGCCATCTCTCCCTCCCCTGTTTCTCTTTAAAAAAGAAATCCAGGGTCCGGTTCCCACACGGGTGGAGCGGGAGCCCCCGCTCACGTCCTTCCCCCACCCCCAGCACTAGGCCGCCGATCCCCGGCCTTGCCTAGCGGCCGCCGCGGACAAAGGCGCCATCTCGCCGGCCGAGAGGGGCCGGCGGCGCCTCCCGCACCCCCGGCGGCTCGGCCGGTGGCCGGCACCCCAGCATGCCCCCCACCCCGGTGCTGCTGGGAGTGGTCTCCCGCGGCAGGAGATATCCAGGCTTGCCCGGGAAAAAGGAAAACAATCCAAAACATACTCTTCCTCCTTCCCCCCCGCCCCCCCCCCGCTTAAATAAAAATCACACATCTTCAGGAGACTGGGAGGCGACTTTAAGGGAGAGAAAAAAAAAAAAAAAGAAAGAAAAAAAACCCAGATAACCTCCCCTGCCACCCGGAAACTGTCTAAAGCATTAAAGAATTTGGGTTAAAAAAAAAAAAAAGGAAAAAAAAAGGAAAAAAAAATCCCACAACCTTCTTATTTGATAAACTTTACAAGCCCCTACGGAAGGTGCATCTGAAAAGCTATTCCACAAGGGCTTCTCTGCTGCTTCATGGGGTTTATACCAAACGAGAGGGGGAAACTGCAGCCTAAATACGGATCTGAACACAGCTCTCAAACCTACAAACCACAAACAGGCATAAACGCAATTAATACTAAGTTTTTCATATAAACCCAGGGGCTTTTCCCTTAGCTATCCACTTTCAGACTACTACCACATTTTTTCCAGGGGGTGGGATTAGGATCTCTGACAATTATTTTTTTGCAAACCCCACATTTTTGGCGGAAGAGGGGGTTAGCTTCAAAATCTCGCCCATATTATTTTCCTCCACTTTTTTTTTTTAATTTGCAATTACACAACGTTTCGTCCATGCAGTTACTATCTGAAACCTTTACTTTCTCATGAAGCAACATCCAGATTTTCTTGTTTCTCAAGTCCACCCCTTTCTACATACACAAACACACATACACACGGAGAATTGGTTTAAGACAAAAACAATCCCCCCAAAATAATAATAAAGGACTCACCTCTCCTTGGGTTTCCCCACACACACTATGCATAAACTTTCCTTGATAAATGGTATTGTATTACTAGAGATATTATTAATGTATTATTACTAGAAGTAATAATAATAGTAAGTGCTATTTAATTATAGAAGGCAGCATTCTGCTTCTGGATCAGCTGCCCCTGCAGCTCCCTCCATGTGCCTCCTGATCTCTTTACTTTCATTTCCAGGTCTCGCTCGCTCTCGGCTGCACCAGCAAGAGAAAATGCCTCCCTGCATATCCTCTGGGCCCTAGATGGTTCGTTTTGAGATTCTTTAAGGTGAATTAAGCAAAAAAAAAAAAAAAAAAAAAAAAACACGAAAGTGCTTAAAGCGGTCGAGGCTCCGTTATTTTTTTTTTTTTAATGCAACATTTTTCTTCTTCCCAGTTGCCTTTGCCAATATATATAAAATCTACCCCAAAAGAAAGGAAAGCTGCCTCTGCAGAGTGATTGCCTGCATGCGAAGCACAGCAATGAACCCAATTACAAGACAACCTCCCCCCCCCCAATGGATGAGATTGTCACATAGGTGAAGCAGCGACCCTTTTGCCCACCCGTATATGTAGTTATTCCACCCCGTGCTGCTGAGGGGGGTTTGACTGTAAATAACATCTTCCGAAAACATAAATCTTTGGGTGGAAAGGAATATACAGTGTGTGTATATATAACACATTATTATTATATTATACACAATTAGGTATTATACGATATGTGTGCATTACATATAATTTACATGTGCATGCATACATATTTATATATTAATATCTATATATATGAGTCTTGGCGCATTTTTGGAACCAGATTTTTGGCTTGTTTTCATCCCAAATCCCTCAGTATTTCCAGAAAGCAGACTGAATCTCCACAACAGCCCAGTGCTGGCAGAGCCCCCAGAATGGAGCTGCCAGTGGGCAGTGGGGGCCCAGCGGCACGCGTTCTTCTGTTGCGGGAAATGTTTGTGAAGACAGAGACAAAGGGGCCACCTTAGGCAGGGGGTTCATCCATCCCTGCCCGGCTGCACTACCATCAACTCCAGGTAACCCTCTGAAATCGGTTTTATGCTCGGCTCCCAGTCCAGCCTCCCTGGTAGGTTTTCCTCTCCCTAAAGGATTCCGTCTACTGTCACATCACCATTTCCAGACTGACGCTGGTTTAAATGATCACCTCTTTTCCACTGTAATCAGTGACATGTTTACTCCTCGGCGTCTCGCTTCTCTATTTACAGTGACCTAAACCCGTGTCACCCTGTGCTTTGCAGCTGAGCAGCTCCGACAAGATCCAGAGGCAGGTAGAAGGTATCATCTGTAGCGTACTAAACTTGTTCAGTATTTAAAACACGTTGATCAGAAAAGGAAAGCCTTTATTATAGTGAGTAGGATTGGCTTCTGGCAGCTCTGTCAACACAATAAACTGATAATTTCGGAAATATAGGCTCTGAATTGTATAATGTACCATATGACACTGGAGAACACTGTCTTACGCTCTTCGCAATATTTAATCACAATGCACTTTTTAAAGATATTTGTTATGATCCAAAGATTGCTGTTATTCATGGATAGGACAATGTTTATTCTTATTACCTCTTTGTCAGATTTGTTACCTCCTATTTTAGGCAATGACACCGTGCCAAGGAGTAGAGTCTAACCAAGCTGGGCCTCCGCTGTAGAAGCCGCTGGGCAAAATGTACCTGAAATGACAATCCCTGTTGAAAGGCGGCTTTGGGCAGAAGAAGGGTGGTGCAGGCCTGGGGGAAGGAAAATAAACACGGGGAGACCTGACACGCCAGATCACACTGGGAGGGCAGTGTCATCAAATGAGTCACAGAGCCCAGGGTGCCTCCAACCCTGCTGCACCTCTGAAAGGCAAGACATCGCAGCAGGACGAGAAGAAGAGGGCTTAGGGGGAGCTGAGGAGAAAGAGGAACAAAACCAAAATCTACACACAATCACGAGTTATACTGGAATAAGCAGTATTTTTTAATTCAAGAACATTTATTTTCAAGACTGAGTTTCCCCATTGAACATCACAATATACTTCTCTCCAGCCCAATTTCCTTTGCCTGCAAGATCGAGAGGTGTCCTGCAAGGCCATGATCCAGCATGTACCACTCCTCCCTTGAAATAACATTTTTCCTTAGTGGTTAACATGAAGATTGTCATCATTTACAAGCATGGCTATTGAGGTGTCATGTGCAGGTAGCCAGGAGAGTCAAAACAACGTCAATCCCTGCTACGAACTAGTTAAAGTGCCATAAAAATTACTTTGATCTGTAAAGCTATTATTTTAAGGAGAATAAATCTATCAATCCATGCTACAGTGGCACAGCACACCTTCATTCCCATATAGCTGCATCCACAGCTAAATTCTCACCCCTCTGGCCCAGGTAATTAGCCAATATTTGGGAGAAAAACAGAGAAGGGAATTGGATTAATTTGATTCGATCCTGTTTATTGCTAAAGATTGTGAGGAACTAAAAACAAGTGCCAAATTCCTTGCTTACATTTTCAAAGTTGAAGCCCCTTCTTGAGATCACACTAATATATTCCCTCATCTGCTCTAAGTTTTCTGGCAGCTTTTTGCTTCTCACATCCAACTAACCTAGTTAGTGCCTCAGCTGCTTAATTTTCTTCAGTTGCAAGTCAAACTCCTCTTATTATTTATGATAGTTAAATTCTGCTCAAGTTCTCTATCCAGTTGCTGTACCAATTTATGGCTTTTATTCTTTCCGCTCTCATGCTCCATGAAGAAACTTCATTGCTTTCTGTAATCCCCCAGAACAGAGACCTACCATGCCCTTCAACCTCAACACAGCCTTCCAGGTCACCTGGCATTGCCAACTACTGACATTCTTTTCTTGGGTCCATATAGGCATTTGGTATCGTTTCTTAAAACAATTGTTTCCTGGGAGAATTGTGAGAAAATGAAAAATGCCTCTTATGTTGTGGGAGCAAATGGCAGAATAAATCCAGCCCATTACCCACCTCATTCCTCATCTCAACAGGTATCCACAGCTGCCACCTGAAATGGTACTTATGTCAGTATCTGCAGGTCACATCTCAGAGAGAAGGGATTAGGTTAAAAGGACATGTACAACCACACTACAGTAGCAAGGAGATTTACACACAGCTCACCTTGTCATAGAATCATAGAATGGTTAGAGCTAGAATGGACCTTAAAAGATTCTTCAAAGATTCCACCACCAGCCCTGACACAGGCAGGGACACTTCCCACTAGACCAGTTTTCTCTAAGCCTCATCCAGCCTGGCCCTGAACACTTCCAGGGTTAGGGCATCTACAACTTCTCTGGGCAACCAGTGTCTCACCATCCTGAGTAAAGAATTTCCTCCTGGTATCTAACCTAAATCTCCTCTCTTCCAGTTTTAAACTGTTACCCCTCATCCTATCGCTACGCTCCCTCTTAAATCCCTCTCCAGCTTTCCTGTAGGCTCCTTTTAGGTACTGGAAAGCTGCTATAAGGTCTCCCCAGTGCCTCCTCTTCTCCAACCCTGAACAACCCCAACTCACTCAGCCTGATCTCATAGGAGAGATGCTCCAGCCCTCTGATCATCTTTGTGGCCCTCCTCTGGAGCCACTCCAACAGGTCCATATCCTTCTTATGTTGGAGACTCCAGAGCTGGACTCAGTACTGCAGGTGGGGTCTCACCAGACCAGAGTAGAGGGGCAGAATCACCTCCCTTGACCTGCTGGCCATGCTTCTTTTGATGCAGCCCAGGATGCGGTTGGCTTTCTGGGCTGCCAGCGCACATTGCCGGCTAATGTTGAGCTTCTCAGCAGCCAACACCCCCAAGTCCCTCTCTGCTGCTCTTAATCCATTCTCCACTGGGTGGAGATTTGTGCTTTGGATTGCCCTGACCTACATGCCCATCAGATGTACTTTTATTTCTATACTCAAGAGGAAAACGTCATACACAGCGTACATATGAAGCCATCGAGCAGAATGATGCTTTCTGCATCCTTAAGCAGGAATGACTGCGCACTCCTGGCTGAAATGCTTTCCTTAGCAGTTATTTGACGATAACACATTAAGACCGAAGATGAGGTGTGCAGAGGCATTATTAAAAACGACGGTTCACAGGAAAAAGGGCACTCCTGTCCCACCCGCGGGTATGCGGGAGGCCTGCCGAGCAACTCCCGAGCTCCTCTGCCGACATCTTCCCTGCACGCCCCTCACGAAGGAGGCTCGGGCCGCACACCGCAGAGCCGCTCAGGCCCCCGGAACCGCTGCCACGGTGCCCACGCTCCCGAGAGGCAGGAGCGGCGGCGGCCGAGGGCAGGGACACACGACCGCACCGCACGGCAACACACGGGCGGGAGCGGGCCCCAACCAGGCCCCGGCCGCCTACGCGCAGCGTGACCCAGCGCGAGGCACGCCGGGTACTTCCCCCCTCCCACTACAGCTCCCGGCGTGCCCCGCGGCACCGTAGCCCCGCCCACTCCGCCGGTTGCGGCGCGCCGGCCGTCAGCGCCCGGCGCGGGGTGGGGTGGGGACGTCTCTGTGACGTCCCGCCGCGCGGCCAATCGCGGAGCGGAGAGCAAAACTGCCGGCTTTCAAATCCTCCGCCTCCCCCGCCCGCTCTCCACCCCGCCCCCCCTCCCCCATCGTTCCCGGCAGCGGCGGCGCGAGGGCTTGGGCCGGCGCCACTCGATCGCCTCCCCCGGCGGCGCGGAGGTGAGGGGTGGCGGGGCGGGGGGAGGAGAGGAGAGATGAGGCGGCAGCCGCCGGTGAGCTGGGGGAGCGGGGGTAGGGGTGCGTGAGGTGAGGCGAGCCCGCAGACTAACATACCCCCCCACGCACCTCACCTCACCACCCCCGCCGCACCGGCTCGTCGCGGCGCTCCCCCGCGGAGGCGAGGGTACCCACCCCCTCGTGGGCGCGGGTCGCGCGTGCCCGGTCGCCCCCGTGTGGGGCGGGAAGGGGGTGGTGGCGGCGGCAGCGGCCGTTATATGGGGCCTATGGGGGGCGGGGAGGGGGGGGGGCATCTTGGGGGGCGCGCAGCAGGGCGGCCGGCGCTCGGCAGCTTCCTCCGGGGAAGAGAGGAGCCGTCGGCGGCGGCGGGAGGAGGAGGGTAACCTTGGGCTGTCACCCAGCGCTCCCGGGAGCCTGGCGCTGGGCCCTCCGTCGCCGCGAGAGCGGAGCGGACTCCTCCTCAGGACAGCTCGGCAGGCGCCCGGCGTGATGCCCGTTGGCGTGGGCAAGCTGCTGTAAATAAAGCATTCGGCTGGACTAACTTTTTTTGACCATCGAGAAGCGTTACAGCTTCATACAGTCCGTTAGCAGCGAGGAAGCCTCTCCTCGGGCATTTCTAGATCTTGTTTGTATTTGCCAAACATACTAACTCTTCAGTATACTTATTTTTATATATATTTTTTTAAAGCTTTCTCTGCAGAAGAACTAGCAGTGAAGAGGCCTCTGGTAGGTTGGCAATTGGGTGTGGCTGGCATGTTTGCAGTAAAACACGCTTCAGGATGTGATGGTGGGGTTGTATGTTGAAATTAGGAAGAAGCCTGTGTGTAAAGTGAAGAAAGACTGAGAGAGCTGGGGTTGTTCAGCCTGCAGAGGAGAAGGCTCCAGGGAGACCTCATAGCAGCCTACCAGTATCTGAAGGGAGCCTACAGGAGAGCTGGAGAGGGACTCTTTGTCAGGAAGTCTAGTGACAGGACGGGGGTAATGGTTTTAAATTGGAAGAGGGGAGATCTAGATTAGATATTAGGAAGAAATTCTTTATTGTGAGGGTGGTGAAGCACTGGAACAGGTTGCCCAGGGAAGCTGTGGGTGCCCCTTCCCTGGAAGTGTTTAAGGCCAGGCTGGATGGGGCTTTGAGCAACCTGCTGTAGTGGAGGGGTCCCTGCCCATGGCAGGGGGGTTGGAACTCGATGATCTCTAAGGTCCCTTCCAACTCTAACCATTCTATGATTCTATGAAAGTAAAAGGGGGTTTAGGGGAAAGAGAAGCAAAGGGAGTGAGTAGAGTGTAGAAGGGCATCATAGTAGAACAGAACTAATTTTTTAAACAGTAAGGTGATGAGCTATTTAAAAGTAAAGTTAATAATTGAGCTAGGTGAACAGACTGATTTCTTTGGATCTTAACTTTTGTTCCTGTCTGGTAAAGCCTTCATGGCTTGGAGGATGTCCTCTCTTTCTTCCCTCTCGGTGTTGGATTGCTGGAGGTTGGGAATATCCATCAGTCTAGTGTCTGTGTGGCCTGGTAGGAGTGGAGTAAGTGATGTGAGCATCTTTCTTCTGGCAGCACCTATTTGAGAGGACAGTCATCTGAGAAAAGAGATCCTTGGAGATGTTCCCCCCCTGCCCCGTGTCCAAAAGCAATACTAAAGTTAATGAAAGCTGAAGAGAAGCTGTAGTCTGGGGAAGCTGAAGGCTTCACAGCTAGGTATCGGGGGAAAGTATGTACATAGAACTTTAATTTAGGGGGTATTTTAAAACTTTCCTAAATTAAAGGAACATGCTCCGTTTATCCTGCTGGATGAATAGAAGCCAGTTACTTCACACAGTGATTGATATTCATTAAATAATGCTATGCAAATGCTGCTAGGCATGGCTAGCTTCAAACTTGTGCCTCAAGGCAAAATGTTTGCTAATCCATCATCAGTGTAAGATCATCCTGTTTAACGTGCGTAATGAATCTGTGTGGCACATCCGAAAGGAAAGAGAATCCACAAAACTGAGAGGGTTTTGTATGCAGCACACATGGTGTTTTCAGCAAGTCGGTGGTTCTAGAACTGTGCTGACAAGGGCACTACTGGGGATATCACTGAAAAAGAAAAACAGTTGTGTTCACTCTAGCTTGCTTTGGAGAACAGGGGAAATGCGCAGCATGTATAATTAAAGGATGGAGTTTGGGGAGAGAGGAATGTTATGTTTTAATTGTAAAAGTGTTGTGCAAAGAGTAATGTCTTAATGTGGCCTCAATCCATAGTTTTAGCTTCTGGTTATTTATGAAGCGTAGCAACTGCATCAAAACGGAAGTCTTATCAGTATTGGAAGAATCAACACCATCTGACTGGTTGGCTTTGGAATATTAATCTAGTCTAGCTGCCAGAAGTGAGCTATAGGGAAAACAGTAATGATGCTGAAAACTCAATTAGATATCTCAGGAACAAAAGCCACATCAGTGTTCCAATAGATATGAATATTCATACAGATTATGTATTGTAGTTTGCTTTTTTTTTAATGCTACAGATGTCTTTTGATTGACAGCTCTTAACATTTGAAAAAGCAGAAAAATGGCATCAGAAGACATCACTAAGCTTGCGGAGTCACTTGCCAAAACCAAAGTGGGTGGTGGACAGTTGAGCTTCAAAGGCCAGAGCCTTAAACTCAATACAGCTGAAGATGGTAAGAGAAAATACCCTTGTGTTTGGGAAGTGTCTCCCTTAAATTCTAAAGTCTTGTGGTTAACCTCCTGCTCATCCTGCATGGACAACTTGTCATAATATTAGCTGTGATGCAAGGGGTCATCAGCTACAGCTGCTTCTGATACAGACCTTCCCTTCTTGTACCCTGCTTTGACCTGGTGCCCTGGCAGTGCTCAGCTGGCAGAATTGGGGCTTGGCTCCCTGGTGTGTAACTTGTGCCTTTTTAGCGTTGTCCAAGTGCTTTTGACAGTCACTGTGCATTGGAAGCCAGTGCTTCTTTTAAAATCACTAAGCCAGTGGATGACAGATCCTGGGACATGTAGCTGCTTCAAAGACCTGCATAGAGGAATGGCCTGATATGTCAGTCCACTGCAGTAGTCCAGTTTCTTCTCAAATTCTGACCAATTTGTTAGACTCTTCTTGTGTCTTTTTTTTATCTGGAATATCTCTCTTGCTGGTCTATGTGTATTTCCCAAGTAAAAATGTCTTGCACTGGCTGCTAATGTAGTAAATATCTGGAGAATATGTATATATTCTTAGATCAACACTTTTGCCACACCAAGAAACAGCATGTTCTTCAGAGAGGTTATTTGTTACAGTGCATACCTCTTTTACTGATTGCAAGGTGATGCTTTTTTTGTGTGCTGTTTTAGTAGTGCAAAGCCACTGGACTACGGGGAAAGGATTTGGTGCTTGGGAACGATAACAAGCGCCCATTGACAGGAGAGACTCTACAGCCTGCTCCTGTGTCTTGCATGGGATTACTCTAGAGTTAAATTTTTCCACCCTGACATGTTTGCTAAACAGGCATCTACTTTTGCCAGTCAGTGAGAACATCTTCCTCTTGATGTGGCACCAATTGCCATCAATTTTTGGCTTAGTCCTTCCATCTCTGTAAGCACACACACTCTAGCTCCGAAATCATGTGCTGGATGGCAGAGGAATCTTACTTAGGAAGTAAAGAAATTTAGTTTTGCAAATAGGAGGATGGCTATCGGAGAGTAGAACTAGCAATAAATTATGAAAAGGCAGGGTGGGGAATGGTGGGTGTTCTCTTTAGTGACCTGACCCTTTAGCTCTGTTCCTGTTGCTGTTTCAGGATTCTTTCAGGTAATATTGTTCAGCTGTTTTTGCTAAGGGTAGAGTTGAGCAAGTATTGCTGCATCAGAGTATTACCATGATACCTTAGATGATAGTTAAAAGGCCAACTGGACTATCTGCTTTTTGCAGCTGAAGAAGTGATCAAGCAAATTGAGGAATTTGATGGCCTGGAAGCTTTGCGCCTGGAAGGCAACACAGTGGGTGTGGAGGCAGCAAAGGTCATCGCCAAAGCCTTGGAAAAGAAATCGGAACTCAAGGTGAGATCCTCAAGTGGGCAGTGGTGAAAGGGAAGAAGAAATGTAGAAACACTGAAGGCCTTTCTACGCTCTTCCTGCAGTAGCCTGCCTTGAGTTAGCCCCAAAGCTTGCTTGGCGGCTCTTCAAGCAGGAAGAGTAACCATATGAAAATATGGCAGAACCTGGGGACTTTCGGATAGTGGGAATGCTTTCTGCATTCCTAACTGTTCCTGGTCAGAAGGCTGGGAAGCTGTGCAAGGAAGAGCGTCTCTGCAGAGGAAGCATCTGTAAACAAAACACTGTGGCAACAGAACTTTAGTTCTAATGGAAAAGCTGGGTCATATCTTCTGGAGAATGATCAGTTCTGGAGAATGAGTCTTCAGAGAATGCCTGAATAGGGAAGAAATGGAGGACATGCACCATGAGATTTTTTTCTATGTTTCCCAACTGCTGTTCTAGCCTAATGTTAGGAGGCTGCTGTGCTGCTAGAGGCAATGTCGCTTTCAGGAGAGGAGTATGAAACCTTGATTCACATTAATCACCCAAGTGTGGCTTTTCAAGCAAGTCCAGATTGTTGAGCTCCATACCTTAGTAAAATCTGCATTCCTAATGTATCCTTCAGTTTCCTGCTGCTTTTTCCTGTGGTAATTTTCTCAGCAGAAAAGAATTCCAGCTTGAATGCAAGCAAGAATTCTCATACGGTGTTGTTTACAATGTGCATTTCAGTGGCTTTATGTCCTTGCAAGTGAGGTAATTGTAATGTTAGCTCTTATAGCTCTTCAGTACAATCAAATGACAAGCCCAAGGGAAGGCAGACAGTATTAAGCTGTCCCCAGTGAGGTAATGCAGCTTGTATGTGTAAACCTCTGTACAACTGTGTTGTTCTATATATTTTTAATGGCTTTTATCTGTATGTTTCTTATTGTAGAGGTGTCACTGGAGTGACATGTTCACAGGAAGACTAAGGTCTGAGATCCCTCCTGCTTTGGTAAGTAAAAACTAGGTCTGAGACTTCTGACTAATATAACTTCTTTTCTCGCCTGTCATGCTTTTTGTGGGAGTATGTTTTTTAGCACAGAGCTGATCTTTACACTGTTAACACTAAGTGTCTCAGAATAGGTGAGTGATTCTTTTTTGCTCCGTCTGTATGAGGTGGAGAAGAGTTGGTAAAAGGTCAAATGCAAGTCCATGCTAGTGAAGAAGCTTGTCATTGGGGAAAACATCTTCATGATCTGATGAACAGAATGGAAACTAAACTTTTTAAGTAAAAGCATATGGCCATCTCTTCCAAGAGCATTACAGAGCTCCACACCTCCTTGAGTCCTGTAAAGCAAGAACATGATAAACTCAACAGAATGAAAACAATATTTCTTTTAGCAGTGTAGAGCACACTTTGGAAAAAAATCTATATTTGACCTAAAGGGATGGGATAACTTCTTGGTAACTGCCTTATGGTTATCTTTAGCTTAATTTGTTCTCTGGCTTTAGCTGTAAAGCTTTATTTCCCCATGCAGCTTTGCTGAATGTCTTCAAAGTGGAATTTTTTTGCAGCATCACTGTCATACCTAGCCACTGCAGCGATGCTGTCACTAAAAGTTAATCCACTCCCTCCCACCCACTGCCATCTGTTTCCTTACAGATCTCTTTGGGGGATGCACTCATCACTGCTGGAGCCCAGCTGGTGGAGCTGGACCTGAGTGACAATGCCTTTGGGCCAGACGGTGTGCGTGGCTTTGAGGCACTGCTGAAGAGCCCTGCATGCTACACCCTACAGGAACTTAAGCTCAATAACTGTGGCATGGGCATTGGTGGTGGCAAGGTAAGGGTTGTGTCCTTCTTGGGAATGAGGTCAGGACCAGGACTTGGCTTCAGACTGCCCTACACGAAATCAGAGAATGGTTGAGGTTGGAAGGGATCTTTGGTGATCGTCTAGCTCAACTTCCCTCTTCAGGGCAACTAGACCACGTTGCTCAGGGCTGTGTTAGTCAGGTTTTTAATATCTCAAAGGGTAGAAACTTTACAGGCTCTCTGGTAGTCTGTCCCAGTGTTCAACAACCCTCACAGTAAAAGATGGGGTTTTGTGTTTAAATGGAATTTTGTCTGCATTGCTTTGTGTACATTTGTGTCTGGCTCTGCCTTATTTACACCACCTTCTCCCCCTATCCTGTTACTCTGGCTGTTCTTACACATGGGTAAGACCTCCCCCAGAACTTTCTCTTCTCCAGCCTTAATAATCCCAGCTCTCAGCACTCTCCCAGTATGTGAAACTCCCCAATTCCTTAATCATCCTTGAGACCCTTTGCTGGACTCACCCCAGTATATGTCCATGTAGGAGCCTGGAAATGGACAAAGCACTCAGATGCATTTCACAGGGCTGAGTAAAGGAGAAGGATCATGTCCCTTGAACTGCGACAAGCCTTTTCCCAAGGCAGCCCAGTAGACTTGCTTTGCTGCAAGCACATATTGCTAGCTCCCAGTCAAATTCTCACCCACTAAGACCCTCAGGTTCTTCTCTGCCAAGCTATTTTGGCCCCAGTTGACCCCTAGCTCATGCTGGTACGTGGAGTTATTCCTCTCCATTTGCAGGACTTCACATTTCCCTTTAAACTTAATGAGATTCTTATTGGCCCATTTCTTCAGTCTCAAGGTCCCTTCTCTGCATGTTTTCACGGATAGATTTCTGAAATATGAAAAGCTCATCTCTTTTTCCAGGATAGGAAAACGGTTCTATCCTAAACATTAGATTCCATGTCAAGAGAGCTAGTAGCCTTGGTTCGAGAGAACAGTATTACCAAGCCTCGCACTAAAGGATGCCTGTTGGATGAAGCGGAAAACCAGGCCTAACTGTCACTATTGCTAAGACCCTACATGTTTGCCTGTTTAAGAATTGAATGTTCTTAGTGGGGTCAACGTGTTCCAGTGTTGCAAAAGTATAATTTCTTGCCTAAGACTGTAGTGTACAAGTGTTGTAGTTGCAGACAGTTTTACTGTATACCCTACTGCAGAAACAGGTGCATTTCAGCAGTGACCGAAGCATTTCCTGAAAGCTGGATATACAAAACACGTTTGGATTCCTTCAGAATGAGATGCTGAGGTACTGTAAACTGTTTTATCTCTAGATATTGGCAGCTGCTCTGAAAGAGTGTCACAGGAAGTCAAGTGCCCAGGGCAAGCCTCTTGCTTTGAAAATATTTGTGGCTGGCAGAAATCGTCTGGAGAATGATGGTGCCACTGCCCTGGCTGAAGCCTTTGGGGTAAGTACCAAAGCAGAGCTTCTTGACAGCAAATTGGAGCAAGTTGTGCTTAAGTGTTAACGCTAAAGATAACGTATGCAGAGCTTGCCTCAACTTGGAGGCAGTGGCTGGTTGTTGGTTCACTAAAGCAGTGTTGTTGTTTGAAACTGGGCTCTTCAACAAGTGCAATTAGAATGGAGGACTGAATGAATGTGGGATGTAAATTTCCAAACGCGTAGCTAGTGGCTGTGTAAAGTACTTCTTGATGGAGAAGCAGGCATTTCTTGAGTAGATTAATAGTAGTCCTATTCCTTCTCCTCCCTCTGTGCTAGTGGACGTTATGTGGCACTGGGGTAGATGTACCAGCTGACCTCATGAGTGCTTCTCTTTGTTGAATCATCTTGCAGAAGCAACCTAGAGTTTTTGTTAGGATGATCCTTTTGCTAGGAGGGCTTTAAATGATGCCTAGCTTTCTCTAGCTGTCCCTGGCCAACTTGCAGTTTTGTTGGAGGAAGAGAATTCAGTGTGGCTGGTGCCTTTTCCTTCCTCCACTGATGCTAAAAGTAACTTCTGAATTATAATGCATATTTTCAGGTATATCAACAATGATATTGCAGGTTATAGGCTGTTCTTTTTTGTAAAGAGCTATCTGGATGTGGTTTTGACTAATGAGCAAGCATGGCAAAAATAAGACTTCTTAAATACTTGAGAGGCATGTAACAAAGTGATTCATGAGGAATTCAGACTGAATGGCACTACCAAAATGGGATTCATTGCTCTGTTTTGTGACATGCTGTTTAGTCCACAAACAGTATTTGTACTAATTTTCTTATGGGTTTGCTTCTGCAGTCAGGGCCAAGTGTAGATCTTGAGTAAAAAAAAAACCATTGTATCAGTTGCTTGGTCTGTCTGAGGATTGTTGAACAACCAGTGAAGAAATCTTATTTTAAGGTACCCTAGAGCAGACATGCTAGGAGGATGCTACCTGTGACTCTTTAGATTAATCTGACATTTGCCAGGAGCATGCAATTTCACTTAAATATGTGACATAATTGCTGGTAAATAGTTCTGTGTAGAAGAGCTAATGGAGTTCTGAGTTGGAGGAAAACAATTGTAAGCAAATCCTAAAGAGTGGAGCACTGTACTCGAGTTGAAGTATGTCTTCCAACAGCTTTCTTTCATTTGCATCCTTTCACAGATCATTGGGACTCTAGAAGAGGTCCATATGCCACAGAATGGAATTAACCATCCTGGCATCACAGCACTGGCACAAGCCTTTGCTATCAACCCACTGCTTAAGGTTATAAACTTGAATGACAACACCTTCACAGACAAAGGAGCTATCGCCATGGCAGAGGTGAGTTGTTCTAAGCAGTTGCTTTGGATTTGTCTTCTGTCTCCCAGTCTTCTCAAATATAGTTGGCATTAGCACCTCTGGGATGGTGGAGCCACATGCCATATTGCAGTAGGAAAGATGACCTTCCAGGATTGATAGGACATTCATTTACTTGCAAGTCTGTACTTTCAAACTTGTGCTGTCTTGCAGACTCTGAAGGCGCTTCGGCAGATTGAAGTGATCAATTTTGGAGACTGCCTGGTGCGTTCAAAGGGTGCTGTTGCTATTGCTGATGCTGTTAAAGAAGGGCTTCATAAATTAAAGGTATTGTTGTCTTGCTGTTCAGCTTTGAATCTCTTTTGAAAATGCTTTGTTTCCAGTTTCCTGGTTTTCTGTCCATTCTCCTACAACTACTGATTTTTTTTTTTAAAGTGAGATTCGCTTCAACTTGAAAGCAATAAGCATATCAGTGGCATTACCACATCCAGCTAGGACTATTTTACGTAGAGATGTACCAGTGATCTATTTAGTCTCCACTTGATGTTTTTGAAGCTGTTGGTTCAGGTCAGCAAGGGGTACGCAAGAAATGAGGTAATTTCTGCTTTTAGAACTTCTCAGAGGATCATGAGCAGGGACTGAGATGTTCCTCCTCATGAGCAGCTTGCGATCTCTTCAACATTTCAGAGTTCATACAGTTGATGCTTTTTCTTTGTTAGGATATGTATCAAAGGTCCAAATATTTTTAGGTTTTTGGCAATACCGCAGTCTCCTACATCAGTATTTGCACAGGACTTGTATTTGACAGCATTCTGCACAAGCCTAAGTCCAGTCAGTAACGTCAGTAAACTGGGATCTCTAGAAACACCTGCCATGGGTCACAACTGCACCAGGACAGATGCTGAACACTTAATTCCCAATCTTGCAAGCTTACAAAGACAAAATTCCAGCCAAGTGCTAACATTTATTTACATATATGAACCTGGTGCAGAAAGAAGTAGGTGCTTTGTGATGTGGGATCCCTTGCTCAGGCTTCTGCTGGTTCTATTGGAAGGTATGTCTGAATCTTCCAGGAAAACTTAAGGATTCTAGTGGGAGTACTGAGATGAACAGCTGAAAGTTAAATCCTTTTTTCCTAGAGCTGAAGCAGTTAAGGGGGAGGATAGCATGAAGCAATCGTGGCTGATTCATCTGTTCAAGGACTGCTTCCCTTTTGCTGTTAATATTAACATCCCTTTTCGGGAAGGATTGATTGAGCACAACGTGGGGCGGTGGGGGATGGTGCCTGGCTGTTGAATAACTTTACTCTTAGTAGGCTGTCCACGCTGTTTCTCTGCTGCTGTGTTTATCAGCAGTAGTACCACTCGTAGCTTGTCTTTTGAAGGCTTTAGCTTGCAACCTAACTGTTCAAAAGCAAATGTGCAGTCCATTTAGTGTAGCAGCTGCCCTTCTTCAGTAAGACTTACTGGTGTGGGAATTCTGGAATTCTCTTGTGACCTTTGAATAAGTGAAGAGTAAGTTGACTGATTGCCAAGGACTGAAATGTTTGCTACCTTTTAGGTGAGTAGTCAGAATGGTGTGGTCTTTGGCTATTCTAGTAAAGTGATTACCTTCAGTAATGCTGCTCTTAACAAGAGTAGGTTTTAAAATGCCCCTTTTAGATGAATTAGGAGTATGTGTCAGGTTTTATTTCCAATTAAAAATGCCTTTTTTTGCGAAGAGCCTCTTCAAATGAGTCTTTCCGGTACACTTGTGAGCACATGAACCTTATGGGGATGATAGATGTTAACAGGAATTCTGCAAACAAATTTTCTTCTCCTTCTTAGGAACTGAATTTATCCTTCTGTGAGATCAAACGAGATGCTGCTCTCACTGTTGCAGAAGCTATTGAAGATAAGGCAGAGTTGGAGAAATTAGATCTCAATGGTATGTTTGCTAGATCAAAGTATGTCTAGTCTGATCCCAACTAGAAACCACTAGGAAGAATGTTGACACTATCACATACTCTAGTCTTCAATTGTCAGCATTTTAAAAATGGTACTCTGAGAGTGGCTGAACTTGGATGACCTCAGGACAGGAAGCAGTTAGATCCTGAAAGTTTTCTGAAGCCATGAACTCAGTTAACTGTTAAAGTTAAGCGGTTTCAGTGCATCTTGTAAGGTGGAAAGATTAAACTGATACTTATACCTGTTTTCAGTAAAACTTTTTAAATTGTTCCTTGTGATCTCAGATATTTCATACTTGTAAACAAAAACCTCTGTGCGCATCTCTGCAGAAGAGTGGGGGAACTTTGACCAGTGTTGGCTTTTGCTGTTCATACCTTAGATCACTGCATTTCAGTGGTACTGTGCTGTGTGTTCTTGCTTTAGAAGAGCTGAGAGCAAGAGCTGTTTCTAGAACTAGCAGGAAGTCTTTTAAAAACACTCTGAAAAATTAGGGGTTTGTTTGTTTCCAACCATTGCGTAATGATGCTGAAACTTATTTAACTGCTTGATTCTTATAACTGAAATCTGCATTGCTGCCTCTAAGGTGTTGTGTAGAAATGACTGATAACTGTTTGATTTCAGAAATAAGAGACAGACAAGAGTATACAGCTAAATCCTCCAGAACAAACTTGTGTGCATCTGTTAAGTCTAATCCCTTTCTTCTATCAACCTAGGTAACTATCTGGGAGAAGAGGGATGTGAGCAGCTCCAGGAGATCCTTGAAGGTTTCAATATGGCATCTGTGCTGGGATCTTTGAGGTAGGTAGGGCACCAGAGTTTAAATCAGGAAATTTTTGTCAATGCTTTCATTCACCTATCTGTTTGAAAGTAAGAACTGTAACATTGCAGATGAATGTTACAGTGTGCAGTGTGGAGCACAGTCAAGGGATTCCATAAGCAGGATAAGCTTGTGTCTTGTTTTCATCAATGGACTTACCTTAGCATTAGTTATTGATTGCATTCCTTACTCTTTGCTTGCTATTGTCAACTGGGTGACTGAAGCCCGAGTCGTGTCCTCTGAATCTGTTGTAGGTGGAGATGCACTTATTGCAGTAAGACTTGAGGGGAGGCTGCTTTTTTTAGTTTTGAAAAAATATTTGAGTTCCAGTGTACAGGAGTTGCAGGTGTGTAATTAATGTAACATGTAACTCTCAAACTTTAGTGATGATGAAGGGGAGGAGGATGATGATGAAGAAGAGGAGGAGGAAGAGGGTGAAGCTGAAGAGGAGGAAGAAGAGGAAGAGGAGGAGGAAGAACAGCAACAACTGAAGGAGAGAGGACAGGGAGAACAGGAGTCACTGACTCCTAAGAAGATAATTAACTCGCAGGTAAGCTTACTTCCAGATACATTTGTTTCCTCAGCTGGAGGAGGGTAAAGGAGGAAATGAGATCTGGAGTGAGTCTGAACTTGGATTGCTGGCGGGTGTTCACATTCTTGTGTGGGCTGGCACTGTAGTAACAGGCAGGGAGAGAGCACGCAGGAAATAAAGAAAATGGATGACTTGGAAACATGTTTTGTTAAAGTGTGCGTGTGCATGTATGCGTGGAGGGAAAGGGCTGAATAGCGGTTGTAACATACACAGGTAAAAAAGTCTTCCTATGTCCAGAAAACAGTGAGACCACTGTACGTGCAATGCCATGCAGTTGTGCTAGCATATTCTGGCTATTCCAACTCTGGGCTCATTCCAGCTTCAAATAGTTTTCAAATAGAACAAATCCTGACCTGATGTACCTGTGTCCTGACCTGTCCTATGTGCCTTTGCTGCTGAACCAGTTTGTTTACTTCCAAGAGTAAACTTGAGATGGATTCTGCCTGTTTCAGGATTCAACTCCAGTGCCATCTCCTCCTGTGGATGTTGCCACGTTCCTGGCTTTCCCATCACCAGAGAAGTTGCTGCGACTAGGATCAAAGTGCTCTGTGCTGATAGCTCAGCAGGTCGGTGAGCTGGTGGTCTTCTGTGCTTGATCCTCTCTCAGAATCATTTAATCCTCAGAGATGACTTTCTCTCTCAAGACTTAGATTTGTGTCTTCTCCCCAGTGTTCCTGAGTAACCTTATGGAAGTAGAATGATGCTTACACTGGCCCCAGAACTTCTACATAGAGTGACTTTGTCCCACAGTGTTGCCTTATGCCTTGTGATATGGCCAAGGCAAAACTCATGTCAGTCAGCTGAAGGCTGTAATTCTTGTCACAGCCTTAGCAGAGCCCCATCTTCTGTACCTGGCAAGCAGTGAAATGAATGACCCCTTATTTTTTAAATTTTTTTTTTATTTCAGACAGATACATCTGATGTAGAGAAAGTAGTTACAACTCTCCTAAGGATATCCTCGGTCTTCAAAGATGATGCTTCAGTGAAAACAGCAGTGCATGAAACAACAGGTGACTGGGCCTTTCTTCACTTCATAGTGTGACCTGCTTCAGCATCAAGGACACCGGTGCGATGCACAGGAAACCCCTGTGGGTCAGGCCATTGGACTGGTTTGTCCCTGGTAGCAGGAAACCCCAGATAAAAGTACCACGCTGTGTTGCTGTGTGGAGTGAAGGCAGAGATTCATTCTGAACTTAACATACCTTGTGCTTCCAGAATATTGGTCCTGAGGGAGCCCAGGAAACAGTTGGACAAGTTTTCTCATTGTGTTCTCATTCCTTTTGGTTTGAAATGAAAGGTGAAATCTTTCTGGCCTTCAAAACGTTAAGGCTCTAACTCTTGCTGCTCTACTTCCTCTGAACATATTTATATGTATGGATGTATGTAGCGTGAATGTTCAAGTGCGTTGAGTAGGACATTTTGTGATGCATAGGACTGAGGTCAAATTGCTTATCAAGCTTGACAGCGTGAAAATTTGGGGTGGTTTTGTTTTTGCATTTTTGGGTGTAGTGTTTTTTTCTTTTCCTTTGTATCAGGCCTTATACCTAAGCACTGGGTTTTATCTGTCTCAGTGTTTCACAGGTTATTCCTAGTCCCTGCAGAGACAGCTGGAATATCAGCAAATATTACCTCCCAAAACTTCTGTAACAGCTGATACTCCCTGAGGTCCTGTATGATCAATCTTGATCATAAAATCTGTAACAACATCCCTTTCTGAATTGTTTAATGTGATGCATTTATTTCTTTTTAGATGCCTTGATGAGAAAAGCCTTCACTTCTGCAACATTTAATTCAGATGCATTCATCACAAGTCTCTTGATCCACATGGGATTACTTAAGGTGAGGAAGCAGGAAAGAGTTAAGTTATGGTCTGTTTAGGCTGTTGAAGACCAGACTTGGCTGGATTTTGGGTAATTATGTTGCCATGGAAGCAGCTGGGTGCCTGTGCATGCCTGATGCCCAGGGACAATGGAAGTCTGCAGGTCCAGCAGAAATTGCAAATTGCAAGGTTGCATTAGGATGAAGGAGGTGTCAGCTCTTTGTACCCCTTCTGCTTAGTGTGCTCTGTGCTCTCGGTCATCGCCTAAAGGTAGGGAGTGTCAGGTAAGGAAATAGTGCTGCTGCTGGACTATGGTGTCTATAAAAAATCATGTCTAGGAGTCTAGTCTACAATACTGTTAGTTAATGTGGTCCTCTAGGGGATCTGTTAGTAGCATGGCTCAACAGTATATATCCAGCAACTTATGCTAGATCAGTAGCATTCAATGTCATGCTGTGGAGTATCTTTGACAAATTCTAGAGTAAAATATGTAATTACATGGAATAAACTTCCTCATGAGAAAAGATGGAGGGTGAATAGGAAACCTGCAAATTGCGTTAGAATACCTATAGCTTTACTTCTAGTGAGACAACTGGGGAGAGGTTCTGTCTGCAAACTTAGGTAGCACTTTTGCCTACTTGTGCTACAATGGCTAGTTTCTCACTGCCTTAAGACCTAGAAGCTGAGAATGAAACCAAGACAATTCTAAACCACAGAATAGTAATAATCTATGTTGTAGCAGCCTGTTCTTAATTAGGCTTATGGATTTCCTTCTGATAGCGTCCAACTTGAGATACAGACAGCTGTTGACATGCTTGGGTACATCTTACTTTCCTAAAAATCAGTTTAGCTGTTCCCTGTGTTCATTGGACATTTGACCAATGCTGAGCATCCCACTTGTCAGGTCAACAGAACCCAAGATGACTTTCTGTTCTGCAGAATACTTGTTTTGGGGACTCCCACCTACCTTTATCTCACACAAAAAAAAAATAGCAAATACACATGAGGCACAGAGCATAGACTTGTGCTCCAGAAGGACTCTTTCAGACCAGGAAGTGGTGTTAATAGTAATCCCTTGATCAGCCAGGTGATTGTCCTGATATAGAGGACTGTTGATGATTTAGGCATATGTGGGAAAGGAGCAGCTTCCATCACTTTGTCCCACATAGCTGGAAGCACCCAAGCAACAGATACTCTTAGCACCACAAAATACAAGGTCATACACCTGGGAGCACAGATGTTCCAGATCCTGCCTACAGAACGAAGTAGAGAAATTAATGAAAACAATGTGGGATATGTAGGTTAGCATCATGTCAGGAGCAAGAGTAACTTACGCATTGTGTAAGCAGAGGGATGACTATTGGCTTTGTCTTGTACATAATTTTGAGACCAGCTCTGGCAATACTTCTGGAGGAAGCCTTCTGAAGAACTAGACATGGGATGAAAACAAGCTGTAGAATAACACAAGAAAAATTCATGCAATTAAGGCAACTGAATTCTTTATAAATTGGAATCTGGTGGAATTCCTTAGGAGAGCACTCTGACACAGGGACTCTGAGAAGATTTGGCTGTTTCACTTGCAAATTCATTATTTCCCTTTCCCCAGTACTGCTGGCAAATAGTAAGTTGTAGAGTGTTTTTGATGCCGCTTTATTACAGATGTTGATGCTGGGAGGCTATGGAGTTGCTTACCTTTGTCTTGAGGAACATTGCACTTAATCGAGTGAGCAGCTTTCTCTCCTGCAATGTATGGGAGCACTTCATTCAATGGAGAATTCATTGCCTCTCTGAACTACGGTGGATTAGATAAAATAGTGATTGTCTGATGTCTTCATCTTCTTGTCTTTTTCTCAGAGTGAAGAGAAGATCAAAGCGGTCCCCAGCCTCTATGGTATTCTTATGACCTTGAACCATGTGGTCCAGCAGGATTATTTCCCTAAATCCCTGGCCCCAGTTCTCTCAGCTTTTGTCACAAAGTGAGTATTGTACTTCTCATGCCATTTTCTCTGTGGGAGCTAGTGAACTGAGGGTTAATAGCTACATGCAATCTGTTCTGTTAAAGCCCCCTAAATATCCGTTCTGAAATTACAGAATTAATAGTTTAATGGGCCTCTACTTTTATCTTGCTTACTCCAGGATGCAAGGTTTAGAGTTAAAAAAAAAAAAAAAATCTTGACCCTAAAGAAGAAATAGTGGAAAGCTGGCTTTGCAGCTAACTGCCTCTGAAGCAGAGACTGCTAATGCCGGTCACAGAAGAGGTGTTTTGAGCTTAAGGAAACCTGCTGGGTTTCTGGCCACTGCTTGAGTGAACTATGGAGACACTGGATTGAACTGCGCCCTCCAAATCATCCTTCTGAGTATGAGGGTCAGCAGAGCTCTATGTGAATTGTCATGCTCTGTAACAGTGAGCACTGGCAGATCAAAATAGTGCAAAACACAAAGACTGAATTTGTTCCTAAATGAAACTGTTCCTACTGTGACAGCAACAAGGGTAGTGATTATTATTTTTTTTTGAGAACTAATTTGGGAACGTAAGTGTTGAAGAAGCTGCTTCTACTGCCTGCTTCTATTTAAGATTGTTACTTCTAGTATAGGTATAGAATCAACCCCCACCAGCTTTAGTTTGTTTAATATCTTAAAGCACAGATAATACAATAGTAGTGGAAGCTATATCTCTTCTGGATTAAATCAGTGTGAACTCTAGTGTTGATGTGGTTTAGAAGAAATATCCCAAATAGTCCTTTCCTCCAGAGAGCAAGAAGTTCCAGCAGTCAAGGGGACAAACAGTCCAAAATTATCACTTTAAGCAAAACCAGCAGAGATGTGAACTCCATTTGGAACTCAGTGGCTCTTTAGCTCAGCATGGACCATGTGCCACATAGGGTGAGAGCAGCTTTTTAACAGGTTCCAAAATGGGGCTTAAGCCTTCCTGATTTTCACAGTATGGGTAAGGTAACGTGCAGATGCTTAGGATCTCTTGCTGATGAAAGGCAGAGGCATCAAGTATTTGTGGCCGGTATGAAACATGGACAGTAGGAATGCAGTCAAGTATTGGGAGTCAGTCTTTTCTTAGCTCTACTGGGGTTGGAAGCAGGCCAGCTGTGATAAAGGAGAAAAATTGTTCCACGTGCTGATGAAGCTGTCAAAGCTGATGCGTAGCTGTGGTATGTGTCCAGCAACCAGCCACGCTAAGGTCAGTTTTGGAAAATAAAACTATAACTAGCTTGTTTACCCATGTGCAAATACTAAACTAGAGGCCCTTCTGGCAGAATGGTTTGTCTCCTCTCTGGCGTGATCAGGCTAAGAATTAGGCAGTCACAAGCCAATGGCTGTATGCTTTACCAACTGAACGAGTATACCTCCAACTCAATCGTTACGGACTTAAGCAAGAATTATCAGGACTTGCCATGTGAAGTTGTCCAGCCAGATCACTGGATTTCTGCTGATTCCTACACTGCTGCCTGTACCTGTGATCTTGTTCTTTGAACAAATATTTATGTACAGTGTAAGGATCCAATACCACCCCTAAAATAAAAGGGTGAAGAAAATGATGGCTTATTTTGTCATCAGGTGCTAATTATGCACAGACCCAGCTTGACCAAAACAAGTACCACTTAATGTCTGTCAACCCCAGCCCTCCAAACAGAGGATTTAAATTATTTGAAGCTGGGAATACAGAAAAGGGGACTTTGGTTCAATGCTTTTGACCCTTCTAACTGCTTATGTCAGGTTCCAGTGCCTAGAGTAGCCTCATAACTCAACTTGAAGTGTCTTTGTAAACAAACTTGCTCACAACAGACACTTGTTCCCCTCTCCCTGTAAGTGTGTGTATAGGCCTCTCCCAGGTTCCAGGCCTGCAAAATTCCAATAAATATGTTTCATCTGTGGATGATGCTGTGACAAAATAAGAGTAAAATTCTGGTTTTAAACAAAAACTCCATTGAATCCATAGCCAGCACTTCACTATAAGTAGAGGAGGGGAAGGTCTCTTTCTGGAAGTGAGAAATCGTTCAGAGGTCCTGTAAAAGTTGGGTGAGAGCCAAGAGTCTCACATTAGAAGGCCTATCTGTCTGCCTGCCTTTGGTATGCAAGGGTGCTAATGCCAAGCCTGAGGAGTGTCCCTGGTGCTGTGAATTTCTTGGAGCTGAAGCCTTCTCTGATTTGCAAACCTCTTTTTGGTGTGATATTGTCATAGGGAAACTTATGTCCTGTGCGGCATAATGAATTCAACACTATTTACAAGCAATACGCCTTTGTTTTATAAATACATATATTTCTGAAAACGCTTTCCCTAAGGGAAATCCTATTAAATCCTTTACAGTTGCCTGGAGAGAACGAGAGCAATTCAAGAACCACAAGGTCCACTTAAAACAGCTTCTCAATTAACCTACACCCCTTGTCTTTCCTTGGAATTCAAGGAACAGTCACATCCTAACCTTAAATCAAACTTCTGACTGGTTAACCTAGTAATCTACAGAGCTCTATTTCTGCAAAAAACCTGTTTCCACTCTGTCAAACCCATGAGTCCTTGCAGCAAACCGATATGCATTTTTGTGGTATTTTCTAGATTTTTCCTTTAGGAAATCTAGAAGCTCCTTTGGGCTTCTAGAGCTGTAATATTCTTATAGCTGCTTAAGTTAAAGCTCTGCTGCCTTTTGCTGCAAGGGGGTTACTTCTGGAGTAGTCATTCTGCTCCTTTCATTTGTGACAGTTTGTGATGGTGTGGGTAGTGTTCTCTATTCAAAAATAATAAAATTACCGGTATGGACTGTAAGCAGCATCCATCTTACTCCGCTGCTTTCAGTCCTTATTTTCTTTTTTTGGACACAAGAGGGTGCTGTGAATCCACCTGTGCTTTTTCCATGATTCTTTCGGTAGGAACACTGAATATCTGTGTGTATTTGCCTGCCTGCTTGTCACTTGCTGAAGGTGGTGATGGTTGGGTTTTTTTGTGGGGGGTTTTTGTTGGTTTTTTTTTTTGTCTTTGCTTTTTGGTGAGTATTTTGGGGTTGTTTTTGGCTTTTCTTTGCTGTTGGATTTGGATCACATCACTGGCCTCTTTCAATAGCCTATAGCACAGAGTGGGGCAGTTTAACGCTACAGAAGTAGGGAGGCTCCTTGGTGTTACTGGAGGCTTGTTGTTGGGAGTGGGGTCTGAGGGAGCTTGGCTGCAATAAATGTTGGCAGTTTAGGTTCCCTGTTTCCAAAAATAGGGAGCTGTCTAGACAAAATCAGCCTGCTCATTGCAAACAGGGCTGGGTCTTCCAAAGATGACAACTGAAGTACCTCCCCCAGCCCCTTTGAAGATAAACTGCTAGTTGTAGTTGTGTCCTGTCTCTTCAGTGAGGGCCACTGAATGGCCCTTGGGTGGACAACAGGGGTTAACTCTTCCAGAACGTGCTTCTGTCAAACCGTAGAATACATGGAGCCCTATACTGACCTTGGCTGCTGTTGCCCATGTACTGTAAATCCAGAGATGAACATTTTGTTCCTACCTAGGTACTCCCATCTTTATTTCAGCTCCCCCTTCTTTCCCCAGATTGAGTAGGCCTCACTGCTATTATGGTTATTTTTGTGTTGGAGTTAGGAGAAAGGTAAAATTAATGACTTACATTTGCAGAACAGTGAAAAACATTGGATTAAAATTCTTTGGAGAAGGTTCCCTGATGGATGGATACAGACTGCTAGAAGTTGCAGTAATGCTTAGAGAACGGTTAGCCTGTGGAAACAGAAATATACATTTCAGGGAGGTGATGGGAAGGTTAGGGAGATCTATCCCCACATTAACTCTGATGGAACTATAGTTCCATCACCTAGCTTCAAGGAGCAGGTTATTCTGTATGAGGCAGACCCTTGCTATGGGCAATTTCTGTGCCAGGTGCTTTCAGCCAGTGGTCTGCAGGTCCTGTGGGCTATTTGTAATACCCCCCAAAAAGTGGCCCAGCAAAGCCAGTCAGGTGTTACTTGACTGCAGGGGCGCGGAGGGCCTTTTTAAAAGGCTTCAGCCCTGAGGCTGAAGTCACCATCAGGTCAAAGAGACCAGATAACTGGGTGAGAAAAAAAATTGAGTCTGAGCCGGCTTGTCTTCTGTGTTTTGGGGCCCTAAATGTTGAATCTCTATGGAAAATTTCATTGCTGGGAGGGAGAGGGGCTTCCACCCACTTCCTGCTACCCAAACTGAGACACTGGCCTGCAGAGGTCAACAATCTGCTGCTGATTTTTGTACCTGTGGAAATAAATGTTCTGATTCTTGGCCATTGTTTTCCTGACTTGGACTCAGCAACAGGAGAGAGAATTTTCCACAGCAAGCTCTGGATGGGAAGCAGTGATCTGTGCAGAGGTCAGGGAGTTGTTTCAGAGAAGATGACTAGGGGAAAAAGACATAGACTTTTGGGCATGCACGCCCAGTGTGTTAGAAATAGTGTTTGTTTGCTCATTCAGAATCAGACACAAAGCAGTTCTTAAATTTAGTATTTTAAATCTCTCTCTCCTCTTTCCACAGACCAAACCGCGCCCTTGACTCCTGTTCATTTGCTCGCCATATGCTCTTACAAACCCTCCACCAGCTGTAAGAGGCAAGAGATGACTGCTGTGCCCTTCCCTCCTCATAGGACTGTTGTCAGCAGAGAACTCGGAGCTGCATGATGGGAGAAGATCCCAGAGCCCATACAGACATGCTGTCCTTTCTTTTTTTTTTTTTTTTCTTTTTTTTTCTCCCTTCCTCTTTCCCCTGTAGGAGGTCTTGTCCTTCCTTCTGCTTCCATAAACTTGGAGAAATCCTTGAATATTTTTTTTTTTCTGCTCCTCGTGAAATGACTCCCTGGTCTGCAGGGCAGGTGCTTAAGTCAGTTCTGCTCTGAGCTCTGCATGAATTACAAAGAAGAGTCCTCCACTTCAGTCACATTGTCAAGGGTGTGCCGAGACTCACAGGGGGCCCAGAAGTGCTCTCATCAGGAACAACCCAGTTGTGCATTTTATTTTATTTTATTGGACTGTGACTCCTGCCTGATTGCATTCAGTGCAGCGCAGGAGGGAGGCTACATTGCTGCCCCCACTCCTGCTTCTCCAGGCTGGGGGAGCGCTTGAACCCCTTCTGCTGCTGCTGGGTCAGAGGGACAAGGTGTGCTCCCATTTGTATCTTCTTTCAAGTCCATTTGTCAAAGGCAGCATGTGGCTGGTTTGTATTTTAATGTACTACTCCCCTGCTGCTGTGGCTTGGAATATTTGTGTAGTGTGGCTGACCCTGGTGGCCATTGCTTAAGGGAACAAGCGTATTTTTATTGTAAATTTTTTTTGCTGTTACCTGTGTTGTTCCCTCTTCCTGCCCTTTCCCTTTCCCTTCTCTTCCTAATTAAATAGGCTTCGTTTGGAAATGGATACAATCCATGAAGTCCCTGTGGAATATGTGTTCCCTTTCTCCTCCCTTTGACAAAACAAAGTGCACTGTGTGCAGTGTTCACATATTTGAAAGCTGAGCATGTGTAAAAGCATGAAGAATTAGGGCTGTGCTGGTCACTTTTTCTTGAGCTGAAGCAATAGCAGCAGCTGTCTCCAAATCTCTGTGTGGAAGATTGTCCATGTGCCCACAAATGTTTGTGGCACCTGCCTCTGGCACTCCTGAGTGGACAAGCTCAAATGCTCCCTCTTCTTTCAAGTCTGTGTGAGTCAGCGCATCCCTTTCTCTTTAGGTAACAAAGAGTTGTTCCTTCCCTCTCTGCTTTCAGTAGGAGGAGACTGCAGTATACATAGGGCCAGTGCCAGGAAGAGCTCAAGGAATGGAGTTGGCTGTCCCTTCCCTCTGAGAGGTAACGTTGTACCACAGCACCCAGGGGGCACATGCTGGGCCTAAACGCAGGAAAAACTGGTGTTAACTCACAGGGAAAAGGGCTTGGGGCACTGGATTGAAATAAAGCATGTGGTATGTGCAAGACCTACTTGCATGCACTCTCTGCTTCAATTCCTCCAGGTTGTGGGTCTGTTTGAGGCAGCCACTGGTGAAACTGGGGTGGTTGGGGGGAGTTCTGTGTAGCTATGATCTAGCTGCCTTGGGAAAGCAGCATCTCTCGTCATGCTGGCAGGGGAGGTGCTGGCCTTCGTGCAGTGTCCCCTCATTAAAAAAAAAGCTGCCCTAAGGCTAAAAGAAAAATGCATTTTCTCCCAGTGTCTGTGACTGAAGCTAGAACTCCTCTGTGTCCAAATTGGTAAAAATAAACTGAAATGAAGGTACCTTGCACCTACAGAAGGACTTTCAATCGCTGTAGGCCAAGCCCTGCCTCCTTCACCTCATCCTATTCCTTCAGCTGTCTCTTGTAAAAGCAAATTTGTTAAATTTTGCCATGAGCTTGAGGGTAAAATCAAGGCATAAAAGAATCTGTATTTTCTGTAAGTCTTGAACCTATTGTAGCTTTCCATGGAGCTCCCTGGCCTCCTGCTGCTCTTCAAGTCTCTCTGCTCTGGAGAAGGGTTGTGGAGGAAAGGAACTTGATACCAAACAGAGATACAGAGACCAAGTCAAGGGGTTAACCTTATGGGAGGCCTTCTACACTGGGTTCCATGGAGCATGTTGTGTGTGCTCCCAATAGAAGCCTGTGAAGATCAGAGAGATGATGCTGCTTGTGCAAAGCCCTGTGGGTCAGGTCATGGGGAGAACCCGTGCGGGAAGCTTTGAGTAGCCAAGCCATAGCAGAACAAATGTGAGACGTTGATCCTTAAGTTTCTTTCACGAGCAAGCAATATTTAGAAACAGGATTTTCCTGGTGCTGGTGTTCAGTGTCAAGGTTAGATGTCTATAGGGGAAAGGGGTGCGTGAGGGTAGAAGTGACAGGCTCTGCAGAAGACAGATTTGCTTCTAGGTAGGACATGGAATCAGGATTCCCTTAAAAATGGCTTATGCTTCAGGATTGGGAAAAAAAACCCTAAAACCAGAGGATGGGAATTGCTGGCTCTGGTTTACATTAGAAGTTGCTCCCAGAGGATGGCTGTTTCCCAGTGGTGCCCTGGAGGAATGTGTGGTCATTCCAGTGCCGCTTCAGCCTGTCTTGTGCAACCATCTCACCCCAAAAGCACCACAATTGTTGGAAGTATTTTTAATTTGAATTTTATTAGTCCAGCAGAGCAGTGGGGATGAAAAGCTCTGTCTGTGGGGCAATTTGGGGGTGTCTGTGGGCAGTGAATCCCTGTAGTGGTAGCAATGGGACTGGGCTCCTTGCAGGCCAAACTGAAACATGTTCTTTAATGCAAAGCAGAAGTATCTGGCCTAGCAGAGGTGGGTTAGACCCCAACAAGTGGAAGTTCAAGTGCGTTGTCCTCATGTCCCATGCCCCACCAGAGGGATCAAAGTCTGGCTAGTTCCCTGTAGCCTCAGTAGATGGTGACATCATTGCTGGGTAAATGAACAAACTAAAAGCCCATGGGGAGATTGGAGAAAGTGCAGATGAGTTACTCAGTGCCCGGTTACCTGGTACCACACCTCCACCTCCCTGTGGTCCCCCATCAGAGCCTCAGGAAGCACTCGTTCAGGATCAACAGGTGGGCTAAAAAATCAATTATCTTGGCTGCAGGTATTTCCCAGTGCCCATCAGACTGCCTCCCCACATCCCACCACCGCGACATTGTTCCCCCCACCCCCTGCACGAAGCATCCTACTGGGCACCATTGCTGGCCGGTGCCTGAGCTTTAGCTGCCATGGGACCAGTGGAGCATTGTCACCCACCTCTGACTTTGGCCCGGTGAGGGTCTGGAGACCTTTCCTCCTCCCAGCTGTGGCTCATCCCACAACGAAGCTGAGCCTGAGCGAGGGGCTTCCTCCATGGAGGAAGGCTGCAGGGGACCAAGAGAAAGTGGAAGACAGCAGCAGAGGCCCCAGATTGGAAGCGAATGGTTGATGGTTGGACTGGATGACCTTAAAGGTCCCTTCCAACCTAGACAATTCTATGATTCTATGAATGCAAACACCTGGCTCCCCGCTGCTTCGTTTTGGGGCTGCTCCTCAGCTCGGCCCAAACTCGGTGCCAGACACGGAGGGGTCAGCCAGCCACGAACGCAAAACAGGTCGTGGTGATTTGGCACAGGCAGTGAGTTCCCCAGGTGGGATTGGGATGGGACGTACTGGTTCTGGCAGCTGAGATTGCTGAATTAAGGGAAGGGCGTGAAGGGGAGAGAGACACTGGTACCAAATCTTACAGTTTTTTTGTCAGGCTGCAGATCCGCTCATATTCCCTGGGAGAGCGAAAAACAGAGTCGAAAAAGGGAAGTGACAGAGTTGGGGAAGAAAACGAAGGCCTCCATGGACTTTTGCTAGCAAATGATTTTTCACACAGGCACTGCCACCCCTGGACTCTGAAACAAGCAGAGAAGCAAAATTAGGAGAACTGGAGCCTGTAAATGTGACACCCCCACCCCCCCCAGCCCGGCTGCCTCTGTCCTTTTGCTCAGGCTTACCACTGCAGTTTGGGCTGGATGTCACCTTTCTGCCCTGCACCTCCGTAGCTCCTGTGACTTACGCAGCCAGGAAAGAAAAGGCAGAGCTCAGGAAACAGCGAGCGCAACCTCCCACACGGGCTCCTGCCGAGCTGACACTGTGACATGCCAGGCTTTGGCTCCCCAGACCCCTGCGAGGTGAGGGGAAGGCAATGTCTGGGGTCACTGCCTTCTCTCCAGGGGTGCTCTACCCTTCCTTTCCCCCCCCTCCCCTTCCTTCTCCTCCTCCTCCTCCTCCTCCTGCGTTCCTGGCTCTGTCCAGTGAGCGCTGCTGGGAAAGCGACACAACGGGGCCCATTCAGCTCGCTCTTCTGCAAGGAGAGCAAACACCGGCACAGGAGCTCAGCAGCCGCTGGACGGGGGGAGCTGCTCTCCCCTCTTTCTTTGCTGCCTCTTGAGGAGCAAGTACCCCGGTCCCCGGGTGCGTGATCCCCCAGGAAGAGGAGGCAGGACAGTGCCCAGCACGTGGCGGTGCCCAGGTGCAGGAGGTGAGCTCAGCTGGGGCACTGTGTTGGTGGCACTCGCTGGTGGCCACACTAGAGGGAAGGGGGGGGTGGTCTGGGGCAGGGCTGCCTGCAGTGGTGGCAGGAGGTGGGAACGTGGGACCATGGGGGAAGGTGGGCAAAGGGATGGGCACCGGGATGGGCACCGTGGTGGCCCCCCGCGGGTTTGAGCTTTGTAGACCCCACCGCTGCTGCTCCCCAGCCTTGGCCCCTCTCTGGCACCTCCACCCCAGGGGCTCCCTCCTGCCTGGCCAAAACCAACCTGTCCTTCCTGCAACTAAACAGTGGAGATCTATTCCAAAAACTGCTATGAATAGCTTGGAGGGGGGTAGAAGCAGGGAGTGTGCAGAGTGGGAGGCACAGGGCTGGAAGGTGGCCAGGGTGGCAGAGACGGGACATTTGCAATCAAAAGAAAGGTGGCAGCTCAGAAAGGCAGTGTGATCACATCTCCTGGATAGCTATACCTGCTTGTCTTGCAAAAATAAAAGCTTCGGTTGTAGGAGGAGTATTGATACTCTGTACAGATCACGACAATTTTATGCTAGTGATATAAAAAGAGGGGAGTGTCTGCCCCAAGCCACTTCCCCACAAGTGACCCTGTGCTCCTGCCAAGCCCCTCACAGGTCCTCCCAACCCTCCCCCAGGGAGTTTAGATAACCAGGGTAAAAGCTCTTGCCAAGTGGAGACCTGCTGGCTGTGACCTTCATTTTTCATTCCAGATATTTCTTTCCTCCTTCTTCTCCTCTTCCTCATTTATAACCTGTAAAAATCACAGGGTGAGAGCATGAGATGGTGAGACCTGCCCCACTAGATCACAGCTACGGCTCCCATGGCCCCCAGTACCTGTAGGTGATGCTGTTTGGGGACACACAGGAGCCTGGCCCCCCCTCCTGGTCCCACTTCCATCTCTCCTAGGCCACAGGTGCCCTCCACCATGAAGTTCTCCTGGGGGCTCCTCCTGTTCACAGCAGCCCTGGGGCTCGGGGGTACAGCTGCTGCCCGCTGCCCCGGGCCCTGCATCTGTGACAACCTCCGTGCCCAAGTCCTCTGCCTCAACGGGAACCTGACAGCTATCCCTGGAACCATCCCGCAGGTGGGCAAAAGGATGGGCAGGGGATGGGGGGAAGATGAGGTGGGGACGGCAGCTCTGGGGTAACTCAGCGTTTATTTGTGTGACCGACAGCTCACCAAAAAACTGGATCTTCGGGGCAACAGCTTCACAGTCATTCCAGCAGGAGCCTTCCTCGACACCCCATACCTCACACACTTGGACCTGCAGCGCTGCAAGGTGGAGAGGCTGGAGGAAGGGGCTTTCCGGGGGCTGGGGAGGCTGGTCTACCTCAACCTGGCCTCCAATGGCATAGCCCTCCTCTACCAGGAGTCCCTGGATGGGCTGTCCTCCCTCCAGCAGCTCATCCTGGAGGGGAATCGTATCGAGGAGATCCAGCCAGGTGCTTTTGGCCGTCTGGGGTCACTCACTGTCCTTGACCTGAGGGCAAACGCCTTGGTCTACCTCCCAGACATGGTCTTCCAGGGTCTGCAGGTCCTCAGGTGGCTCCGGCTGTCCCACAACGCCCTCCATGTGCTGGGCAGTGAGGCCTTTGCTGCTCTGCCTGCCCTGCGCAGACTGAGCCTGGACCACAATGAGCTGCAGGCACTGCCCAGCGAGGCCTTGGCCAGGCTGGATGGGGCTACGCGACTGGACCTGGGCCACAACCCCATCACCTACATCGCTGAGGAGGCCCTGGCCATGGCCTCCCTGAAGCACCTCTTCCTGGACCACGCCGCCCTCCAGGATGTGGCACCCGACGCCTTTGCCCGCAGCCCCCAGCTACGCACGCTGGACCTCCGTGAAAACCAGCTGCAGGGGCTGCCACCCCTGGCCGGGGCTGGGGGACTGGCAAAGGTCAGCCTGGCCGGGAACCCCCTGCTCTGCTCCTGCCTCCTACGTCCCTTCCATGACTGGCTGGCGCGGGCACGGGTGCAGGTGGAGGGGTCCTGCACTGCACCCCCTGCCCTCCGCGGCCGGCCCCTTGACTCCCTGAGGCCCCCTGAGATGAGATGTGGCCGCCCCCGGCCACCCCCCAGCCCCACTGCGCCACTGGAGCAGCCGAGGGTGGTTGGCAGTGGGCAGTGCCCCCAGGGTTGCTCCTGCTCCCCCGATTTCCGTCATGGATCCTGTGAGAACAGGGACCTTCAGGAGATTCCCCGGGGTTTCCCAGGGGACACCCACCTCCTCGACCTACGCCGAAATGCCTTCGGGATGGTGCCACCAGGTGCTTTCCCCGGCCTGAAGGAACTGGTGTCCCTCCATCTGCAGAGCTGCAGCATCAAGGTGCTGCAGCCTGGGGCACTGCAGGGGCTGGAGAACCTGGTGTACCTCTACCTCACCGACAACCGTCTCTCCACCTTGGCAGCTGCTGCCTTCGAGGGGGCCCCGCGGCTGGCCTACCTCGACCTGGACCACAATGCCTTCACCCACCTGCCTGCGGGCACCTTCCAGCTTCTTCCCAACCTCATCTCCCTCCATCTGCAGCACAATGCCATCAGGGAGCTGGCGGAGGGTGACCTGGCCGGGGCTGGGGGGCTGCGCTGGCTCTACCTCGCTGGGAATGCCATCAAGCGCATTGCCCCCACTGCCCTGGCTCCCACCAAGATGCTGGAGAAGCTGCACCTGGAGGGAAACCGGCTGGTGGAGGTGCCCACATCAGCCCTGCAGGGCCTGCCTGCCTTGAGTGAGCTGAAGCTGTCACAAAACCCCATCAAGCATGTGGGGGATGGCGCCTTCCTGCCAGTGGCCTCCAGCCTGCAGCACCTCTACCTGGACAACATGGGCCTGGAGCGGGTGCGTGTGGCCGGGGACCCCTGAGGGGCAGGGGCATAGCCATAGGTCCCATCTCATTCCAGTGCCCAAGGCTGGTGGCGCCAAAGGGGCATCTGAATGAATGTCCCCTGAACTCCCGAGGCTTCAGGAGATGCTTCAGAGCCTGGCCAGGAGGAGAGGCTTCCTCAGGCTCTGCCTGAGTGTTGTCTTGCTCCAACCTGTCCCCCAGCCACCCCAGGGCAGCCTCACTCCCTTCGGTCCCTAAAGACACCCCAGTTTCACTGAGGTCAAGACCATTCCACAAAACACTCCCTTTCCCCAGCCCTGGCCATGGTTTTCCTGCCTTTATCTGAGCTGTCGTGTGGGACTTTTCACTGCTATTACCCTGAACTCCTCTATTCTCTAAAGAAAGCAGTGTTAGCACCACTCTTTTGAGGACCATCCACTTATAACAGCATCCAGGGATTGCTCTAAGATCTCCTGTACAACACCTTCTTTCCAGGAAGGATGAGCAGGGTCCAATGAGTCCCAAAATGCGACCAAAACTGGTTAATTAACAGTCCCCAAGGACGTATCCTACTGTTTAAAATAGCTCTTTCATGGGGCTGGCAGGTTCAGGACAGGTTCTCTCAGCCCCCCCAGGCTGATAAGCAGTGCAAGGGCAGAGATTTGCTCCCTTGCCTCCATCAGGACCCCCTGACTCACCTTCGCTTTGTTGCAGATTTCCCCCGGTGCCTTCGCTGGTCTGGGTCCCAAGATCAGAAGCCTCTTCCTGGAGAGCAACAAAATGAGCAACATCCCCAACATGAGCAACTTCACTGGGCTGGAGATCCTCAACCTGAGGGATGTGCCTTTCCACTGCAACTGCCAACTCCTTCCTCTGCACAGGTGAGTGCCACCAGGGGAGAACAGCCCCAGGGGACAACCCAGGGGATGGTTGGATCTTGCAATGCTGGAGGCACGAGCCCATGGCACACTAGCCATTTTGGGTCTTCTCCTATGACACACTGGCCATTTTGTGCCTTCTCCTACAGGTGCTCCCATGGGGCACATGCCTACGGGCAAGGATGGAAGTAGCCTGGGCTTTCCTGGTGTAGGAAAAGCATCCACAGGCTGGGGTGGGCAGATATTCAAAGCTTGCCCAGGTGAGGCCCTGAGCAACCTGGCCGGGCTTTGAAGTGACCCGTGCCCATTCAGAGGCACAGAGTTTTGTCTCTCCCTTTGCACCATCCTGCTCCTTTCCCTGATCTCCTGCCACATTTCCAGGTGGATCGACAAACTCAACCTCCGCGTAGGGGCCACCTGTGGGTCCCCTGCAGAAGTCCGGGGGCTGAAGGTGAAGCTTTCCACCACCTTCCAAACCTGCCCTGGCTGGGGCCGAGGTGAGCCTGGGGGAGCCAGTCCTGGCAAGACCAAGGCTGCCAGCAAGCCCAGCAAGAAAAAGAGATCGGGAAAATCACCAGCCAGAGACTTCAAGAAGAGCAGAGCTTAGGAAAGGCTTGTAGGACGCAACAGGACCGTACCTACAGTCTGGTGAGAGCAGTTTTTCCCTAGACTTGTTCCCAGTGCGATGACATGGATATTGCAGAAGGTGCAGAGAGAGCCTGGTGCCACCAGAGCGATGCCAATTTGCCAAAGATGCCAGGTTGGTTTTTGCAGGACACAGGTGCACATTACCCTGGAAAAAAACTGGTGCAAAAAGCTTCTTGTAGTATTTGCAACACGCTTTGATGACTCAAACAACAAAGCCAAATACTTGCTTTTTCTTCCCAAAGCTCCCTCCAGCCATGCAGAAAGGCTGGAATCCACAAGTTTGTTTTTGTTTTATTAAGAGTGCTGTGCTTTCACAGCTTCCAAAAGGATGGAAGAGTTCCAAGCAGGACTGCAAACAGCACCAAAGCAAGATCCTGCACTGGCTCAAATCTTAAGAGCAGAAAACTTAAAAATTATCATCAGTGAAAACATTGCCTGAGTTCCCAGCAGCTCCTCAGAATTAAAACATAAGCAGATCAAAGCCTCTCTAGTTCCTGCAAAATTTGATCGGTGGTGCAATCAGTGGAATGGGATCACTGATCCCATAAGCAATGCCATCACAAGCCACGTGCCCAACCTATTCCCCATGGCAGCCATGAGATATCCTCCCCCCCAGCCCCATTTTAAAACAGAAGTTTGGTCAAATTGAGAAGGCTTTAAAAGGTAATGAATTCTAGTCATTAAATGTAGGGCATGGAACTGTTACAGCAAAAAACAGTAGGAAGAAAGCCAAAGGCATTTGGAAATTATTGTCCTATACAGCCAGGGGGTCCTACAAGCCCAGCTGTCTGACAAGGCTGGGGGAAGGCGGCAGCCCCAGAGGGAGGGGAAGAGAGACACATGATGGCTTTGCCCTGAAATGGGATGTATTGCAAGCCAGTGATGGGCAGCGCTGCCAGGACAGGCAAGCTGGCATGAGGAGGTGGCCAGAGAAGTCCCATTATAGGCCTTTGATAAAAATCCCACCCCCCAGCCATGCTCACCCCATCATGGCTTCCCCAGGAGTCCTCCAGGGGTCAGTTAAGGACGGGCCAAGGTGGTTTGACGCAGACCCTCCGCACTTTTTCCACTTGTGTTTCATCACTCCCCCATGGCCTTTTTTCCCCTCTCCGGTTAAAGGCTCCATTTGCCTCTTTAGAAGGGAAAAAAGGACGACTGCATTAATTACTCCCAGTCTCTGCCCTTTGTTTTCTAGACTGTAAGTTTGCCAACATTTTTTTTTTTTTGTCATGAACCACTGTGAAAAGCAGGAACTATTTTGGCATCACAAGCTCTCACCTGGAAACTTGAGGGGAGTGTGGGCAAGGCAGGCTCCTGGGCAGCCACCCTTTCCCTGTAGGGTTTGACAAGGCACTTGCCCTGCAGCCAGCCAGGCCCCATGCGGTGGCACCAACCAGCAGGGCACTTCCTCACCTGCAGGAAGTTCACAAGAACCTGCTACAGGAGATTTAAAACCGTTTTTCATCACTGTTGCCAGACTGACCTTTTCTGATTTCTGTCCTGAACTTTGATGGCCTATCTGGGGAGAGGGAGGAAATTTACAGTTTTACCCTAAAATGGGAAATGACATTCCTGCCTTAAGTTATCTATTGCATCTATCTATCGCTATCTATTCTTGTGATATTCAGCAGAACTGGCAAGTGGACAGGGGAGAGTGCACAGAAAAACCCTACTGTGTGCCTCAAAAAAAACCCCAAAGCCCTGAACAGCACAAACCACTGTGTACTTATATCCACCCACTTACAGCCCTCTTCTCCTCCCCATTGTGGCTAACCCTGGTATTTTGGTGATCCAGAAAACAATACATGAGCTTTTGGCTTCTTCCTCAAGTTTAATTCACAGGGCTTTTGGGTACAGATTTGTAGATCAAATTTACAGTAGGATTGCTAAAAAAAATTAAAAATTCGAACTGTGCACCATGTCCTCTGCAGTTCTGGCTTCAAAAGCAAGAAATGACACTCAAAATGGTCTCTTGCTCCCCCAAGAGGCATCATCATCCCTTTTTGGTTTTTCACCTCTCTTCATTCTTTCTGTCCTGATGTTCTTGGGGGTTATGGGGTTTAGACCAGGGAGCACAGCGCCAATGTCCTGTGAGGGCAGCCGATTTCCTGATACATGTGACCTGCACACATCATCTCAGACTGCAGCTCGCCACCTCCAGCCATGGCTGAGAACCCAAACTGCCCCTTCGTGCTCTGGCAGCCTCTTCCCCCACCAGGAGCTCCTGCTTGGAAAGATGCCTTCAAAGTCAGACACACAAAACCCCAGAAGCCACCCTGGTCATGCTCCTCAGCACGCCTGCGGCCTTTTTAGAGTCTGTTTCCCAGGGCTTAAAATTAAAAGTCTGGGGAAAATTTTCTGGCACACCAGGAAAGCAGATTTGTGATGTTGCAGAGTGGTCTGCCTCAAAAAGGGAAGGCCCTTTTAGTTTCCTGCTTCCCTTTGCCAGGACTTTCCCCAAAGAGTCACAAGGTGAAGCACAGGCTGCTGTAGGCAGGTGGGGGATACCCCAGGATCAGTCTGTGACCTCCTGTTTTATGCTGCTGACGGGAACGGGAAGCTCTGTAGCTCCAAACTCTGGTACCGAGGGGTCGATGGTTTCTTCTTTCACTTGCACGGCAATGACTAGCAAGAGACAGAAAGAGAGAGAGAGAAAAATAAATAAGTAAAATCAACTCATGCTGCCTTGTTCTACCTGCAGCACCCTAGAACCCACTCTGTTCATGCAGATACTCAAAATGCCCCAGGTTTCCAGCCCACTTCTTGAGGGTCCCTCACCACAGGCAGCCCTGTCTTGCCGGCACAAATCTATCCATGGTCACAGGAGCAGTCAGGATGGGATTAAACCCTGGCAGCATTCAGCTGCCCGCTCCCAAGAACAACTCCTCCTCAGGCCGAGGCAGGAAAAGCCAGTGTGATCCATTATCTACCTGCCTGGATCCACACAGAAGAAATTAAAGATCTATGAGTAATGAGGACCTTCATGAGGCTCCATCCCCATGAAACCACCCATCCTTTTTCCCCAACACCCACTAGGGTTGGCAGGTGACCCAGCTGCCAGATGCTCTTCTGGTCACCACATCTCTTGGTGCTCAGCACAATGGGCTGTGCTCACATGCTGCTGCAGCCCTTATGGGGACTGGGATGTGACAGCAACTTCTGACACGTCTGTCTTGACTCTCCTCTCTAACTGACCTCACACAACCAGACTGCTCAGTAGGGCAGCCAGGTCTATGAGCAGTATCAACTTATCCAGCTATACTGGTGTCACCAAACCTCCTCAGGAGGCAAAACTTCCCAGAGAAAGCCAGCTAAGGCTTTCTTCCACTCTGTCTCTGGAAGAGTGGGGAAGGACATTTGTCACATACTGCCTTTCCCTGCCTGGAGGCACCCATGACTTAATGGCCAAGAGGCAGCACAGGCCTCTGGAGTGCTGGAGGAGTGCAGGGCCTATACAAAAACATTACATGTGGCTGCTTGGTAATCAGCCCCTTACTCTCATCAGGTGCTGGCTCTGGCAAAGCCTTGCTGGCAGCTTTTGCTTCTCGTTTCATCTTCGAGGTGGAAGGCTTCTTGACAGTCTGCTTGACGTTGCGGGTTTTGGCAGGTAACTTTTTTCCTTAACAAAGAGATAACAGAGCATGGGGAAAAGCGTGTTTCTTTTCCCCTGGAAAATCAGCAACCCTGCTCCACTGAGAAACCACAGGCCAGGGACAAGCACAACTGACCAGCAAGCTATGTGGTCAGTAGCTGCCATCTGGTTACTCGACAGAAACGGCCTACTGGAGAAAAACCTCTATAGTCATCGTCTCAAAATACGCTCCTCCATGTTCTCCTTCACTAAAGGCAAGGCACTTCAGCACATGCTTAACTTCCGAGGAGCAGGTCCTGTTGGAATCAGTCTAAAGTCAGCTTTGCTTACCTGTCTGGGTCTAGTCCTAGGCAATGGGCACGTTGGCTCCAAGGCACGGACACTGTAGCATTAACGTTTCCATTTTTAGCTGACGTTTTTATTTAGGTTGAACGTCTTTGTATTCTTTAGATGTCCTTTCCTCTCCACCCCCCAGGAAGGAATTTCTTGCCTGTCTACACATGATTTGCCACAGCTACTGCAACAATGACGAGAACAACGACAAGATGAAACAATAACACGGTCCAGCCCCACTACTGGCCTCCTCAGCCATCTTAAGGCCTTCATTCCCTCAGCACAAAGCAGGCAGGGTTGCTCTCCAGCTACCCTCCAGCTGCAGCCAACAATCTCCCTCCGACCACGGACACAGTGGGGAAAGCAGCACAACCTCACACCTGGAAACAAGCGCCATCTACACCTTGGCAAACAGAAAACAGACTGCAGAACAGATCCTTCCCGCACACACAGCTCTCTGCTCTCTCTTAGGCAATGGGGGCAGTTAAGAAGGATGAAGCTGTGCTGTCAAACCCACAGCAAGACAAGGCCTCTCTCTCCTGCTCTGACGGGACATGATGGACAGGGCTCCTCTAACTGGGCCCAGCCTGCGAGCGAGCGGGAGGGCACTAATCAAACATCACTCACTCTTCTTTCCATAGGGTTTCTTCTTCTTCTTGGGCACCTCCTTGGCCTTCACTGGAGTTGTGGGCTCTGTCATGGAGACGAGAGGGAAACGAAAGCCAAGTCCCATAACCAGTAGGTAACTGGGATGAAGTGACATAAGCGAGAAACAAGATATACCCGTCCCCCCGAGCCAACGCCCTCTTCCCGAGACAACCAGCTGAGGGGAAAGCAAGGCTCTAGGGCAGTTGCTGTCTGTGCTTCCAGGCGAGGGCCCAGGGTGGCAGGCTGGGGCAGCATAGGGGAGAGAGGCCCAGTAGAGGTTTGGCAGGGGCAGTAAAGAAACAAGATATGTAGCTTGGGACAAGAAGGAAAACATCTGCAAAGGTGAGGCAGTGGCCTCCCTGTGACAAGGGAAGGAATAAACTCTTGAGAGGGATGCTCTTACCTTTTAGAGACAGAGTCAGAGAATTGATGACAAAAGGGAGCAGGGGCTAAGCTCCCCCTGCTACCTCGCTGAGGTTGTAGGTACACTTAGTAAAAGGGAGCTGTGCAGGGATAGGACCACTTGGAACTCTACCCAACTTCATCAGGAGCAATTCTCTGTTGGTGTGCAGGTGGGGGACCAGAGGGAAAACAGAGCCAACCTCAAATCTCAGGCTGTTTTCTCCCCACCACAGACTCCTCCCTCTGCCAGCTGCTAGAATGCGTGGCAGCAGAGGAAGACTTATGGTAGCCAGCGCAAATCAAGGAGGCAATTTTCTCCTCCCCATAAGGCCCAAAAAAGAGGAGCCACTCACAGAGCAGGAGGAAGGAAATCTTTGCCTCTAGCGTTAGAAACCACAGTCAAATGTTCACTCACCTGGAACAACTGGTGGTTGAAGCTGGTAGCCTGTCAGCTCACACCACCCCACAGGATAAATGTCTGGAGACTCGCAGTCCACCCACTGGTCATACTCGTTGTCCCAGCCATCAAAATGGATGCTGAGGAGACGCTGGACCACACGCTTCACGGTGGCCACACAGATGAGCCGGGGCTCCATCAGGTCCACTGCTTCCACCTTCATGCCTGCCTTGAAGCCATGGTTTGGGCAGTCCTGGGTGCAGAAAAAAATGAAAAAAAGAAAACCCAAGGCCATTGCACCCAGTTCAAACCCACATCCAGCCACCAGCAGCCTAGAATAGCTACAGGCTTGCCTCCAGCTTAAAGCAAGCAGAGAGAGAACAAGCCTACAGTCCCACAACAGAACCAACCAGTTGCATAACAGAAGGGGGCACACATGAATAGCTCTAAGGCAGCTGTGTCCTTAGTGTATCTCAGCCCAGCCTTTAGAAACAAGATCCTGACCTAAGGGGAGCAGGAGGCAGCAGTTAAGGGATACCCGATCAAACCCATTAACCTGAGAGCACCCTGGGAAATCAGAAAGATCGGCACAGACCCAGGTGCTGCAGCAGTTTTGCTGACGCCAAGCCAAGGGCCAGCCACATGCCCACAAGCAATAAGCAGTGCAGAATCCACCAGGAGCCTGGAGCTCCTGGAAACACTAGAGAATCACAGGTCACACTCAGAGGGACCAAGATCATTACATCACAAAGACATGACACTGCTAGTCCTGACCAGCCAAACAGGGCTTTACTTGGAGAGCACAAACTTCCATGCCTTGGGCTGTCCTTAGAAGTGCTGACCAGCAGCAAAGAGCAGCCCAGTAGAGACACTGGATATTGTCTACCCTGACTTCAGGAAAGCTTTTGACACTGTCTCCCATAAGATCCTCATAGTGAAGCTGATGAAGTATGGGCTGGATGAGGAGACAGCGAGGTGGACTGAAAACCGGCTGAGTGGCTGAGCCCAGAGGGTGGTTATTAGTGGCATGAAGTCTAGTTGGAGGCCAGTAATTAGCAGTGTACCCCAGGGGTCAATACTGGGTCAATCCTGTTCAACATCTTCATTAATTATCTGGATGACATGACAGAGTGTCATCTCAAACTCAGCAAGTTCACTGGGTACAAAACTGGGAGAAGAGACTGATATACTAGAGGGTTGTGCTGCCATCCAGAGGGACTTCGACAAGCTGAAGAAATGGTCTGACAGGAACCTCATGCAGTTCAAAAAAAGGAAATGTACAGTCCTCCACCCAGGGAGGAACAACCCCAGGTACCAGCACACGCTGGGGGCTAAATGGCTGGACAGCAGCTTGGCAGAAAAGGACCTGGAGGTCCAGGTGGACACCAAGTTGAACAGGAGCCAGCAATGTGCCCTTGGGACAAAGAAGGCTAATGGTATCCTCACCTGCATTAGGAGGAATGTTCCCAGCAGATCATGTGAGATGATATTCCCCTCTACTCAGCAGGGGTGAGGCCACACCTGGAGTGCTGTGCCTAGGTCTGGGCTCCCCAGTACAAGAGAGGCATGGACATACTAGAGACAGTCCAGCAAAGGGCCACAAAGATAATGAGGGAACTAGAGCATCTTTTATATGTAGAGAGGCTGAGAGAGCTGGGACTGTTCAGCCTGGAGAAGAGAAGGCTCAGGGGGCTCTTATCAGTATGTGATTATTTGAAGGGAGGGTACAAAGATGGAGCCAGGCTCTTCTCAGTGGTGCCCAGAGATAGGAGCACAATGGGCACAAACTGAAACACAGGAGGTTCCCTCTGAATATCAGGTATCAGGTAACACTTTTTACTGAGCACTGGCACAGGTTGCCCAGAAAAGCTGTACAGTCTCCATCCACAGAGATATTCAAAAGGCGTTTGGACATGGTTCTGGGCAACCAGCTCTAGGTGATCCTCCTTTAACAGGGTTGTTGGACAAGATGACCTCCAGAGGTCCCTCCCACCTAACCATTCTGTGACAGCCAGCACCATTCTTGTGCTCCTCTTTGTTGACTACAAGCATCCCCACACATCTCTTCTTCCTGGCGGCACTCACTGTGTTGAAGAGCCGTGCTGGAGCAGGTTTTGATTTAGTCTTTTCCAGATAACTTTCCCAGTTGAAGGTCTGTGCATCTTGCCCTGCAGCAGGAAGAAATGGTCAGCAGGAAAAAGGCAGTCACTGGGCAGATCAGCTGCGAGAAAACGCAGAATACACAGGAAGGAGTCATAGCAACTGGTTGCAAAGCTTAACCAGCTTTGTCATGAACCATGACATAACCAAAGCTTAACCATGTCATTAACCAGCACGTGCAGCCTGATCTTGGACGTAAATAGCACCACCCTCCAGTAGGCAAATACAGGAAAGTGCAAGCTGCAACTCTGGACGCCTGTGACAGCACATATCCAGACCACAGAAAATGGTGAGAAGAAGCAGTGGGCAGGAAGAAGTATGTTCAAAAACATATCACTAAGACCAATCTTTCTCCCACCAGCAGGAACATCAAAGGAAGAGAGAACAGCACTGTACAAGAGTGCAGCAACATAGAAACTCAGAGCAGGCCTTTTTGGGTATGGCCAGATGAGGCAGTAAAAACACTCCTAGAGTGATTGCTTCTCAGGATTTTGCAGAAATATCAGTCTCAGATTTATTCGTATCAGAAGAATAGAGACGACTCCTGCCACTTTTAAGTACCGAGTCATGCAACAGTGGCTCTACTTTTCCCTTCCCACTCTCCTTGTCCTTTAAATCTTTGATTCTGTTCAGCTTCAGGATTGCACACCTCTCTCACTCATCTGCCAGGAGCTAACCACCATGCCATTCATGCCCTCTGGAGATGTTACTTCCTTCCATAAAGTACCAAGACTCAGAACATGGGCAGAGCCCAAATCGACTGGCTCTCTGAACCAGACCTATCTCCTTGAAAAACACACAGATTGGGACCTTGTGCTTTTGATTCATCTGAACTTGACACCTCTCAGGAAAGCACAGCCCAGCACATTCTGCATGCAGGTTTGTACCACAGGGCAGAGTCCAAATCTCACCTTTTGGAGGGGTCAAATCAATGTTGTTCTTCTGACAGAAGTTGGCGGGGAAGATGGCATGCGAGGAGGCATGATAGCAGAACCAGTCAGAGCCATCAGCAGATGTGGCTCCGTCAATGCTGATCATGAGATACCCATCCAAGAGGACCTGAGATGGAAGTGAAGGGCATGAGTGTAGAGCTCCACTTGCTCTAAAGCCTCTCCTCTCAAAGGAACCATCCCCACAGATGGATCACAATTGTCACTAGACAGTAAAATACAATGTTATATGCTTCAGGGCATGCAGTAGCTTCTCCTGATACATTAGTCAACACAAGCTAATTCCCAAAGTAGCAATTTCTGCAGAACTGGGATCAATACTAATACCCTTGTGAAAAGGACTCAGCCATAAACGGTCAGGAGCTTTGTTCTCCCTCAGAAACAGTCTTTATTGGCAGCCCAGAGACCCTCTACACCAGCCAGGTCATGAATTTGTTACTGGGCAGAAGGGAAGGGCACCACCTTCAGACTTGCCACTTCCTACAGCAACAAGACTTGTCCCATCCCATCACTCAGTGGTAACTGGTGCCTACCAAATGCGACAGGCATGTCTGCCCCAGCCTCTTCACATTTCCAAGAAACGCCTGAAGGGAACATTTTACAGACACAAAGAACTTTCCTAGCATCCCCCTGCCAAACCCCAAGTGTCAAAGTCCTCTGCTTAGGGTTCTAGGAGGACAAATGCGCTTTTCTTCCTCCCTGAGGAAGCTAAGTTGATGCTATGCTTTAGGACACGCAACACGCCTCACTGAGGAAACCTGGCCAAGCAATTTACTTCCCAAGACTAGAACAGGAGTAGAGCTCACTACCACCTCATCAAGAGAGACTGCAGGAGATACAACTATCCTCAGCTTCCTACATCAGTGAATGCTGCCCGTACAGATACACACCATTCCCCACACAGAGGTCATCCCACAAGTCTTCCCCTCTCCTTTCTCTCCTCAAAGCAGCACTACAGAGGCCTCTTCTTTATGCACTCCAAGAACTGGAGAACTTCCCCTTACTGCAAGCCCAAGGGCGAAGGAAGGGTGGCTGCCGGTCACACACACTGGACAGTTAGCTTGCAGATCAAGCATGCTCATCTTCATGCTGTCCGCTTAGGCACACATGGACAACTGCTGGTCTCATCAGCTTCTCAGACCTTTGAGGTAATGCCCCAGTTCCAGCTGCTTATACAGCAGCTGTCTACCACTATCAACAGCCCTCTCCTCTCCCTCATGCAAAATACCCGCTCTTATTCATTTGCAAAGACCTGAGGAGAAGCTGGGTTATCTCAGGTAAACACAGTAGACCCCCTTCTGCCCACTGAACTTACCTTGCAAACAGTGGCCACACAAATGTTGCCCAGATTCAGGGGGTCAATGGCCTCCAGTTTCATGCCTTCCTCAAACCATCCACCTTCGGCGTAGACAGCTCGTACCTAAGGGAGACTCCAGTATATCAGGTGCTGTCAGGGGTATGGGACAGTCCCATCCCAACACCAACCACACAAGTGCAAACAGGATTAGAGCTTCTTTACTTGGCTCAATCCAAGTTGGGAGGGGAAAGAAGAAAAATTACAAGAAATACAAAGAGGCAGCCAGACGTACACTGTGTTTGTGTCAGCAATCTCCTGCCAAGGCCCTGGTCCCTCAGAGAACCAGGCTCAGCACTCAGCCACTGCTCCACAGCAAAGTAAGCCTCCTTTTCATCTCAGTCCTCACCAGTATGATCCAGCCCCTTGTCTGAACTGGTCTCTCCCATGCAATCATCTTCCCCCCAACTCAAAGTTTCAAGCAACTGCTTGCCCTTCAATGGAATCCTTCAATCTGTCATTGTGTTGCAGTTCTTCCATCTTTCTATTTTGACCTGCCCCTGCCCAACCACAGCCTCGACTCTCCAAACACCTTACTGCCCTTTAGCTGTACAGGAGACAAACGAGCCATCCTCAATAACCTACGCAGCAGCATATATACCTAAGGAAAGAAGCATTATCATTGCTTCCTTTGCTGTGGCCAGCACAGAAAGGCAAACTTGTCCTACCTTTTTAAACAGATAGGGGACAGCATCACAGTAAATCTTTCGGAAGGTGGGATGGTTTGCCATGTCACTTCGTTTTTCTTCTGTGAGGAATGGAAGAAATAGAGAGGTAAGAAACATGTAGCAACTGCAGTAAGAAAACACACTGGCTATTAATTATCTGGTGAAAGCTCAGCAGCTGTGAAAGAGCTAGATCAGAGACCATGAGAAGAGTAATGAAAAAAACCAGGTCAGTCCCTCAACACCTTCCCATAACATGGGCTGTGACGTAGGGGTTGCTCAAAAGCAGACAGATGATCTACCTGAGCACTACTGATGACACTTCTACATGCAGCTTTAATCATCTGGAAGAGACAGCAAGAAAGGGAGACACAAACAAAAGGATCTGCAGGGCTTGGGTCTTGGTTTTTCTGCCAGTCTAAGCTGATTAAGAATTCCTCTCTGTAAAGTCCAGAAAAAGCACAACTTGGCAGCATCCAGTCTTACAGAAGCCAGCATGAATTTTCTAAAAAAGACTATAAACATCTGATGTTGCAGACACCACATTCTCACATTATGGGGATAGATTCTTCAGGTAAGAATCCCTACAGTCCCTCTGTCTTGACCTGTGGCAGCAGATTGCTGGGCTTTTATCTATCCAGGGGTTAAAGCAGCAGACACACAACTGCGTAGACCTTATCTGTCAGGTCCTCAGGCATCTGCCTGGCTCCCAGCATGTCAAGACTGGTGTCAACAGCAGGGTTGAGGCAGCTCATAGCAAATCAGAAGATGCTTGTGGTGGCCTGATCCCTACCTGTCTTCTTCATGCTGTGGCCCACTCTCCGTGACCAGCCCACAGGATGGATTAGGGGACTCCACATGTGGCACCAGAAGTCATCATCGCTGTCGCCATCCTCATAGAGAAGTCTCAGTCTACCCCCGATCACCGTGTCCACCACTGCCATGCGTGTTCGGGACACATGGTTCTTATCCACCACTTCTACCCGCATGCCCTGCCGGAACGGGTACTTCATGCTCTCCGCCATCTGGCAACAACCAAGAGAGGAGGTGGGATCAATCGCACTTGGTGTTTTCCTTCCCCAAACACTTCAGACAACAGCTTTCCCCACAGACATCCTAGCCAACCCCCCGTGCTGCCCAAAGCTGACCGTGAGACACTTCTGGGAAGGGATGCATGGGAGTGGGTTCATCAGGGAGATGGGGAGCTGCCACCCCCACACATGACAGCATGATTGGGCACATGCACTCTAAGTGTCCCCTGTCCTGTGGCCCCATAACAGCTACCCCCACCCTGGCCCAGCAGCCATGCTCAGCCAGCACCTTGTGTGAATGTTCTGAACATGAGAAGCAGATGTCACTTCTGTTCAGCAGGAACTGAGTAAGGAATTGCGTGCCTTTTTCAGTCATGAGACCATAAGGGTTTCAAGGCTGGAAGCGGTAAGAGATGTCGCTTCCCAAAGGGGAATAGGATTTTCAGCTGACTTTAAAAGATCAAGCCCTTATTTTCACTTTTTTGCTCTGATTAGAGGTAGAGCAACATGATCTATCTGCTGACTCCACCAGAGTTACTCTGCAGACTGACCCACAGGCACATGAAAAGAGCCACTGTCTGCTGTCTGATTTTTTTTTTTTTTGAGACCGTCAGTCTGCTGATACAGCATAGTCCTACACATTCACAAACACTAAAAGGTGTTTAAAGAACACCTGACATTCTGGCAGTGGGGATCCCAGAATGCTGTGCAGCAACTAAGAGCCACAGCTCAAAACAGACTCAGACACCTAAAACTTGAATCCAGAACTTTGAAGGGAAGGTCTTCCCCTTCCACCTCCTGTTCATTAGGTGGGAGTGGGGACACTAGGAGGAGAACGATACTGACAACATCTGTCTCCCTCTACCACTTCCCTTCCGTGGCGTGAGTTCTCAGCTACAAGCTATGGCCCAGGAACAAGTAGCTACAAGCATCCTCTCAACTTTCTGAGAAGCAACAAGGGAAACACAAACTATGTCAAGGTCTCCAGCTCAGCATCACCAGTTACCTCACACATAGGAAAACCTATCACTTGCCTTCCTGCCTGCTGTCTCTGGGATCCTCTTCCTTATCTGTGGTTTACAAAGTTGCCAGCAATGAGTCTCTTCTCCCCAAAAAGGTCTAACCTCAGTGCAGGCTACACAAAATAACCACAAAGAGCTATAAAGCTGGCGAGGCCACAGCACAGCTGCTTCCATGCACTTTGAGGGAGCCTGTGCCCCTCTCACTCTTCACAGGCTGCTGTGCTACCAACACTGAAGGCAAAGAGGTTTGACTCTCAGAGCCACTACCCAGCGCTGAAACAGAGCAGGGAAAGGCCAGGCTGCAGCTGCATTGACCTTTCCCATCCTCAAAAAAGCAAACTCACCCCCAGTATTTTCCAGCAGAGGTTGACATGACAACAGCTTTTAAAGCTCATCTAAAACCCAAACTAGAAACAATTCTGCTGACCATAGTGGCTGTACCTGGTGCCTCACTGCCCCTGCCCTGTCTGGGTTTCAAGGGGACAAATAGAGGAGTTGCACAGATCAGAACCAGAAGAGACATGTTGCACAGAGGTCTCTTGGCTTCAGCTTCATTTCCACACATAAAATGACAGTCTCCCACGATTACCTTAATGTGGAAATCCACTGGGATGGTCCTGGCTCCCACCAGTTTTTTCATGAGGTAACTTCTCCAGTCAGTGTACTTGGCATGGATAGCTACATACGCACAGGGAAAAAGCGCATCTTTATAACTGAAGGATTTACAGCACCACACTACACTTTTCTTCCTCTCCAAGAGTCCATCTGCATTAAAAGGCTTTTGTCACATTCAGATCCTGCACCTGCTCTCAGGCAGGCTCTGTTCTGCAAGCTCACCCTCACAACTGGATGCAAGGGATCACCATTACAGAATAGACTGGGCCAAAGAGGTACCCAACTCTGCTGATCTAGATGTGGAAGTGGCATTAGAGCAAAAACACATGAGCCGTACCAGTGCACTCCCCAGAGACACTGTCCAGGATGTAGGACAAAAACGTTCCCCCAAAGATTAAGCATAGCCACCATGTGGAACAGAATGAGGAACGGCAACCTGCGTTAGCCTCTGTCCATAGGTCTGACACCAGCTCTGCATCCAGCACCCCCAGGTGAACCACAGGGAGATGCAGGGGAAGCAGTCCAAGCAGTCTCCAGCTTCCCAAAGAACTAACTGTTTCTTGTAACTCAGAGCACAAATGGAGCTGTGGTCCCACTGGACTAGGCATAAACCAATGCTCCTCCATGTCCAGGCATGTGCTGGCCCCCTCTCGCCCCGCACTTACTTTGTGGTGGTACCAGGATTTTGCTGTTGATGGCACACCAGCCAATGGGGTGAATATCCACCGTGCCCAAATTGCACCAGAAGTCATGGCTGGCATCATCCTCAAAGCCCTCATATCGCAGAAGGGCCCTGTACCCTGCCAGGACAGAGCAGACAACCAGAGAAAGGCATTAGAGGCCAAGAATTTCTCCTCTCCCCATTGGGCACCACAGGCTTATTCCCTACAGCATGGCCTTCAGAGCTCTGCATAGGTTATAAGAACTTTCTTAACCATTCTGGAAGCAGAACCGCCCTCGCAAAGAGCCTAGCAACAACAACAGGAAACAGATGCTGGTTTCCTCCCACCACCGCACCAGGATACTTCCTGTTCCAAAATCTCTCAGCAATTGCAGAGGAACTCCTTAAGAGCTGATGTTTTGCATGACCAGCTACACTCGGCTCTCCAAAGCTTCCCTCCCAGCTGTCAGGAATTACATTGGAGACATACCTACAGTCTGGATGACGGACGCAATCCAGTACACACGGCTGGGGAGCACAGCATCACTGTTCAGCACTTCTACTTTCATACCTTTCACCACATCATCCCACTGATCGAAGAGCGGCACCTGAAGAATTGAGAAAGCCACGTTGGGAGAGGGACACTGACAGTTAGAGCAGGGCTCAGGCCCTCGTTCTAGCTTTCAGAGCCATGTTTCAGGCAGCTACACTTTCACCTTAGGCCCGTGTTTGCATGCCTTACCCTTCCCCTATCTGCCAACAGCTTGAAATGCAACTGAACTGTCCCAGCATTTCACTGGGGTGTTCACAGAGGATCCCAAAAGGCAGAACATTGTATAGCAACACTTAATTATTTCACTGCCAGCTGTCCTATTATCCCAAGTAGCTGCTCCCATTCCTCCATGGTATCAGAATCCCTAACTATCAAATTACTGTGTCTTCCTGACTGATCCTCAAGGAAAATAAAATTTTGTTAGTATTATCACAGATCACAACTCAAAAAGAACATAACAAGTGAGTCTTAATACACACAGAGGCTGGGGCTGCTATAATACCTAAGAATTGCCATTCTTTCATGGATCTGCTGTGGCTACTTGGCCCACAAGGACTGCAAATCAGTATGACAGGAACCAGACATGCTGGAGGGACAGCTACTGCCAGGCCCACATGAGCTGAGCTCCTCCCTGCACATCACCCTGGGCTGTGCTCACCCACACAAACTGCAAAGGCACTTTCCATTATCCCGCCCCGTCAGAACTAATTCTGTCCCTCGCCAGCACTGGGCCATCACAACCAGCAGCGTTTCTACCAAGTCCCCCTGTGCTTCCTCCCCCAAAACTCCTAGTCCCTCTGTGGGATACTCATTCTTAGCTTTGAGAAGCCCCAGCTTCTTTCCTCACACCAGCTGGAGCTCAATAACCAGCTTCCCTGCTCTCTCCCCACCACCTAGTCACAGGAGTATAGGGGAGCCCCCTGCATACAGCATGTCCCATGCGCACTGTGAAGCACAGAAAAGAGGAACTCACGTGTTTGAAGCAGCTGACAGGAGCTGCCTTGAAGCCATGCTCCTGCAGGTATTTTCCCCAGTCAAAGCCCAGGACAAGTGCTATAAGCAGACACGAGAGCAGAAAATCAGGTGAGATTATAGAAAAGGCACAGAGGGCTCAGTTACCTCTGGACTACAGCTTGCAGCCACATTGTGGTCTGCTCTGGGACAGAGCCCTCTGTCCGAGCACACAAGGACTCAGGATTCCACTGCATTTTCCCTAGGGGGCAACTAGATCCCACGAGTGCAGGGGGACCAGCCCTCCGCAAGAGGCACAATAAATTAATCAATTCTTGCTGTCACTTGATTTTGGGGAAAGGAGGGCAGGAGGGGCAAAAAAAGAGGTCAAGTCCAGCCCAGGGGTGAGAGTGGAGACCGCATCACGTCAGCACTAAACCACTTAGCAGCTGTGCCTCTCAGCAGCAACACTGCTGGGTCATATCAGCAATGCCTGCTTCCCCAGAGGGTGCTGGGAAAAATCAGAGTGAAGCGCTGAGGTATTAATCCCACAGTCACCCCTGATCCAAGGCTACAGCTCTGCTCCAGCAGCAGTCTGCTCAGGGATCAATCCCTGCTGCCACCCCCTGGGGCTTCACTTTTGCCCTAACGCAGCAGCTTGCTACTCCTTCAGCTGCACTGCCTGGCTGTTCCTCAAGTTGATCAGTGAATGACTTGGCTTAAATATAACTCCCCACAGGCCATAGGGCAGCAGAACGGCTGGGAGCAGCAGGGCGCCTTTAAGGTAGCTTTGCTATACCTCTTGAGACTGTGACTAGAGAGCTTATGCTTCAGTCCAAGTCACACGAGGAACAAAGATAAGGCTGCAATAGTAGATAGGCAGGAACCCACCAAAGCTCAGTTAGCACCAGGAAGGTGAGGGAGAGAAATGTGCCCTGTGTCCTGCCAGCCTGCATTGGAGCAATCCAGACACATTGTTTCAGTACAAGGCAGTGTACCAGAGGGGAGGAAAAGGACTGTAGAGCTTACAGCCCTCCAGGTGTCTCCTTTTCTGTGGTTCCAGCAGCTGTGCCTCCTCACCCCTCACCTACACTCACCGTCCTGGCCCGTCAGTGTCCCATCTGCCAGCTGTCCTGTGCCCTGCGAATGGAGGAAGGCCCCGATCTTGGCTGACCAGGCTGCCTTGTGCAGAACTTTAGCTTTCTTCGTTGGTGGCTTCCCCTACAAAAGAAGGAATATTAGGAACACTAGGGGCACAGGAGAGGAAGACAGTCCCTGCAACTGGCCAGCAAGGCATGCAGCTCTTCTTTGGGGCAATTTTCAGGTTACAACAATTTTTACTAATGCTTACAGGAACAAGAAGAAACAGCAGTTAAAATATCAATGTATCGTTCCCCAGCTTCCAGAGAGCACCACCTTTCAGCTTCAGGCAGGAAGAACAAGCCCCTGGTAATGGCAGTCTGATCTTTAACTAGAGAGCAACCACTCACCCCTGTGTATACACACATCCTGCTCCATCCCCAGGGAAGAAGGAAAGGTTTTGACTCACCTGCAGTCTGGCCAGGATGCTGGCCTTCTTGGAGTTTGAGGAGTAGCTTCTGGAGCAGGAGACACTGCAGAAACGTTTGGTCTTGGAGAAGAAAGCCTCCCTGGTGCCCACAATCCCACACATCTCGCACACAGCTGAGAGAAGGAAGGCATTAAAATGTGAGCAGTTGGCAGGGTCAACAACTCTCTGATAACCCTCATTACACATAGCAGCTCCCCCACAGAAAATGCAGTCTTAATTCAGTGCTGCTCCCAAAGCATACTCAAGATGCAATCACGCACCCTTTGGCTTCCCCCAGCCCTTGTTCTTTCCATCACACGTGTGCTTTAGGTAGAACAGGCAGGCAGGGCAGTACCTGGCTCGGAGCCGCTGTCCTCTGTGAGCCGGCCTGTGGACAGCTGGTGCACAGGAGAGGTTGGAAGCTCTCCAGCTTCCCGGTCTGCCACCTCGTCATCACTAGACTCATCCAGACAGGAGCTGCTGTCGCTGGCCATACTGCTATTGTAGCCCCTGAAGCTGTCATAACCCCCAAAGAGGTCCAATTCATCATCCTCCTCATCGTCATCGCCTTCTTCCTCCATCCGCTCCACAGATGAAGTCTTGTGGCACAAAGTAGATACCAACTGAAAAAAAGAGCCAGTCTGCTTTAAAACAGACATTTTATACCACACCCCAAAATAAACCTGCCTTCATTGGCAGGGGGGCCGCATAGGCCGGGGAGAGTTCTCAGGGTGAGCAATGCATCTATGTAACAGCCCCAAAGGCAGGACTCTGAATCTCTAGCAGGGAAGCTATCACTTCTGCAACAGGTCTTATTACAGGTATTTCACAGGCTGCATTCTGCTTCCCAAGGGCAAACAAACAGCCACAGAGCTGCAGCTACATAGGAAAAAAAGTTTGAGGAACATGGAGAGAATCCAGGGACTACATCACCATGCTGACAAAGACAGAGAAGACTGCGTCCATCCAGGCGCTATCTCTCCTGACAACTGCTGACAGTAGTGCAGACACCATCAACATTTAAGTCATTAAACTTGAGCATAGATCACAAAGCTGCACGCTCTGGCCACCATAGCTCACAAGACCAGCACAGCCTGGATGTCAGCAGGACAAACTCAACTCTGGAGAACGTTCATGTTCTTTAGAAACCGCAAAGTCCACAGCTGACCTCAGTTCAGAAGCTGCATCAGCAGGATAACAGAACAGCGCCTGTTAAGAGTTTTTCCCTGCAACCAGATGTCTCCACAACTAAACACCTTCACTAGCTCTTCGTACTTGCTGTTACAGCAAGAGCGCAGAGAAGCAGTGTCTAAAGAAAGAGCACAGAAATCCTGACTGTTGCTCAGATTAGGAGAATCTTGAACCAGGCTCCAAATACATGCAAAAGAAGCTAGGAAAAGGTGTTAGCAACTCATGAAAGAGCAGCAAGAAGTCAGCATCAGCACAAGGAATGATGGAACAGAAAGGTAGATTGGAACAGTCACACGAGGCACCAGGATACAATTGGTCATCCAAGTGAGCAACAACAAAAGATCAACAGCAGGTCCACCACCTTGCAGTGCTAAATTCTCTGCAATCCTTGGCTCCTGGGCATTGTTATAGACACGTGAACAGGAAAATCAGACTTCACTCACTGCTGTCTCCCCACATCCTCCCAGGCTTTCACACAAAACAGACCCAAGGTACCCAGATTGTTCCCTGAAGACAAAGTTGCTCTCCTGCAGACCCACACCCTCAGACAGCATTCCTGATGTCTGAAAGGCCTGAACTCCTCAAAAAACGCACATTCATCTCTTTCTTGCCCCTTTCTTGCCCCCTTGCTGGGGGTGCACCTTCCCCCAGCTCACAGGAAGTGAGCATCTTTGGATCGTTACTCTTCCACCGAACGCGAATGAAACTTGCGGACACGTTACAAGTTCCCAGGGCTGACAAGCAGGGACAGCATCACCCGCAGCGCGCTCAGAGATGCGCGGGGGACGCAGAGGCCCCATCCCGCTCGGGTCAGACACATCATCCCCTCCAGCACCAACCCGCTCGCCGGCAGCACGGGGGCGGGGCGGACGGCCACGCCGGCAACCACAACAACACGACGGCCAGGAGGAGGCGGCCCGGCGCTCCTCGCCCCCTCCGGGCCGCGGGCAGCCGTCACCCCCGTACCACACCGCGGCCGTTACCCGGCTAACACAGCCCGGGCCTCGCGCCCTCCCTCAGGGTACCGGCCGGCACAGCCCGGTGCCCCAAGGCTTTCCCCAGCGCCCTGCGAGCGGCTGCCTGGCTGTAGGAACGGGCGGCCCCCCACCGGCCCGGTTCCAGCCCCGGAGGAGCCCCCGACCCGGCCCGACGCCGCTCACCTCCCCTCGATCCCGATCCTGTTCCATGGCTCCCAGGACGCCGCTAGCCCGCCTCGCGCGCGGGGAGCACGTCCCCCCTCAGCGGCGCCTCTGATTGGTGGGAACCGGGGAAAGAAACCCAATCAGCGAAGAGCTTGTTCTCGCCGCGCTGCCCGCGGAGCACACCGGGAGGTGTAGTTCCCTTCCCGCCAAGGCGGCGGTGAGGCGCGGCCATGGCGCCTGGCGGGGGTCCCAACCAGGGGCGGAGGAGAGGCCGGGCCCCGCTCCCGCCTTCCCGGGCACGACGCCGGAGAGCGCTGGCGGGCCCCCGCCGTCCGTTCTCGCAGCTCTGGATTAGCTCGCTCAGTCCCAGCAGTATGTAAACAACAAACCCCCAGACTTCAGCCCCTCGGACACATTTGACACCCAGCAATCGCCAGCATTCCCGAAAGGACGTCAGCTCCGCGGAGACGCACAGCTGGAATCCTGCGTCTTAAAACACAACACAGGACGCGCACGGCTTCCTAGAACCCTTGGCGAGTGGGTAAGGATTTGGTTTTAGGTGGGAGGTGCACCGTTAGCCCGGCAGGTGCCTCCCACCCTGCCCTGCTACGTACCAGGGTCAGTAGCCCCCATGAGCTGCTGCTCCCCATGTCCTCGAATCATCGGTCTCAGGGACTTTGTGCATAAAAAGAGATGTTTTATTTGGCAAAAAACCTATTACCTATGCAAAAGAGGCTTCAAAGTGCTTACTGTGCTATGCAGTTGTTTTTAGATTTTTTTTTTT
>KZ505643.1:925155-940747 GCA_002844005.1 Limosa lapponica baueri
ATCTAAATCTCCCCTCTTCCAATTTAAAACCATTACCCCTTGTCCTGTCACTCCACTCCCTGACAAAGAGTCCCTCTCCAGCTCTCCTGTAGCTCCCTTCAGATATTGGAAGGCCGCTATAAAGTCTCCCTGGAGCCTTCTCTTCTCCAGGCTGAACAACCCCAGCTCTCTCAGCCTGTCCTCATAGGAGAGGTGCTCCAGCCCTCTGATCATCTTTGTGGTCCTCCGCTGGACCCGTTCCAACAGGTCCATGTCCTTTCTATGTTGAGGACTCCAGAGCTGGAGACAGTACTCCAGGTTCTTCAGAGTGCAAATGCTTCTCTCCCTTTTGGCTTTGTTATTCCCCATGGAAGAGTGGCACGGTCCCAGTGGTGCCGGATGAGCAACAACCCTCACCCCAGCCGGCTGCCAGGAAGGCAGTGTCTCACCCCATGTCTCTGGCATCCATTCTCTTTTACGCAAAAGCTACGCCCCGCCAAGATGGTGAACTATTTCCCATTCTCTCTCTTTCATTTTGTTCTTGCCTTCATTGTGCTGAAATTGTGAGAATTAAGAAGGAAAAAAAAAACAAACAAAAAAAGCCTGTGCTGAACATCCCTACCCTGTACGGCCTTTGCAGTGAGCAGCTACACAACGGCTGTGCGGAGCACACGCACAGTTCCTCTCTGGTGTGCGGCCTCACTCGCAGGTGAAAGTACGGCAGCACGGACAGGGCTCATTCCAACGGCTCTCCCATCTTACAGACACACGTGGATTGCTCTTCCAAAGGCGTCAGCACGAGGCCACAGCCTGTCACTCTAAACGCGAAGGGGTGTCACTGTCGGTGTGGATCACGCTGGGAATCTGGGGTATGATTGGGGTCACAGCCTAATTACAGGACAGTAACGAGGAGCTTGCAAAGCCTACAGAATGCAACTTGATCAGCAGATTTCCGTAGCATTAGGGATCCTCCAGCTTCAGCCTTCCCAAACAATTCTCCAGCACTGTTAAGAAACAGAAAATTGCTTTTGAAGTATTCAAACAATGCAGCTGATATCAAAATAAATTACAGAGGCTGTTGTTCCCTTGCAAATACTGCTAGACAGCGCACTGCGTGACAGACAACAAAGCTGCTTCCAGAAAAGACACAGAGACAAAATTAAAGGTTCGTTAAATCTTTCTAGTGCAATAATCTCTCATGTAACACATTATGAGCTTTAACACGTTGTCAAGGAACCAAACTCCAAAACTTAGATTAGACTTCACTTTTCCTTTCTCCTTCCCTACTGCTGTTCTGGGCCTGGTCTCTGTTTTGATGCCATCTGAAATAGAAATTTTAGAAAGATCATTACAAAAGGGCTGCTGCTGTCAGGTGAAAGCACAGAAGGAGTTCAGGATGCAATGGGAGGGATTATTCCTGCAGGACAGAGGCCAGGCTGCTTTCTCAGAGCTGGACACAGGCGCTTAGCTCAAAGTTGTGCAGCTGGAGAAGCTTTTTGTACTTCAGCACCAGCTCTGTTCCTCATCACCACAACTTCCTTAATGTGAGAAATGAGCTTAAGTTTTGCTTCAGCTAGTTGGTATATTCTTGTTAGTGTGTATGTACTAACAAGGGAGGCTTAGTGATAGTAGAGTCTAATAAATTGTACCCAATTAATCTTCAGAAATGCCCTTGGTCTGTCAAGGGATCCTTGTTTTGCAGAACGTTATCTAAGTGAAGAGAAACAGATTGGAATGTAACCTTCAACACAGGAACCCAAAAGATACGGGAGTATCATTAAAGCCAAAGAAACCAGTCTTGGACAATAAATCTGCCAAGTGGGCTGTGAAGTCTGCCAAGTAGACCAGGTTCATCTAGAGGACAACTGATGAAGAGGAGGATACAACCACCTGATGAAGTAAACGACCACCGGAGTGCTTGTAAATACTAACAATGGACAGTAGATGGTAGCAAAGACTGTGAAATAACGTGCAGCGTAATCGACTAACCAAAGGCGTGTTTAGGCTAATGATTTCTTAGAGTAGGTGTGTTTATGCCTTACAAAGTGAAAAGGCTGTGAACTAAACCTGTAATGGGTTAGGTGGTCGGGAAGAATGTGAGCTCCAACTTCTCAACCAATGAGAAGAGAGACAGAAACCCAGGCAGCTGGGATAGGGTATAAGTACCTAAAAACTGAAAGATGAGGGGTGCCTCTGCTTTGAGATGCACCCGATTCAGTGCTGTTTCATACAATTTTTTTAATAAACCTTTTTATACTTTTTAATCTTTGCTTTGGTGACTTTGTTCTCTCTTATATTCTAAGTGTGAGCTGGCGTTTCTCACATTAAGGAGCACTGGCACACTGGCTCTTTGTGCTTGTCTACTGGGACTGTCCCCTCACCCATGGTCTAGGGTGGGGAGCTCATGCTCCGGGTCCCAAGGCTTCATAATTTCATCCGCTGCTCCTCCAGTGCCTCCTTTTTTTAGTTTTCTACTCTCTGTCATTTCAAAGAGCTAATGAGGATCCTGGCAGTCCATGGGCCTAGTTTCACCTCCAGCACCCAGTGGCATCCTGGTTACAGGGCCAGCTTCGAAATTCTTGAGTGCAGTGGGAAGGTGCACACAGCTTTTGTAATGCTCTTCCTCTCACCTCCTATGCTGACACAGTTAAGAAAACAAAATGCATCACAAGGGTTTCATTACTGTCATCAGCACTGGGGAAGGCAGCCATTTTGAAGAAAAAATGTTTATAGACTTGTAACCCTCGGTCATACTTTCACAATGACGTCCTTTGAAAAAGGAAAGTAAGGTAGAACAGCTCAGAAAAACAACCAGGAAACAGAAGAAGGAAAAAAAAAACCAAACAGAAAGTGTTCTGCTTAACTTCTGGCAGACTAATTTTACAAAGGTACCTGTGAAATGAAAAAAGGAAAATGGTGACCAGCCTGACCATCATGACCGTGACAGTACAGGATTCCCCTGCACCAGGTGGTCGGTAACCCAGCTGTTCTTACTTGTAGACATCCCTGGCTGGGGCTGTCCCATGTTGGGCCCTTGATTCATGGGAGCCTGTGGCATGCCCGGAGCACTAGGCATCAGGTTTTGCTTCTGCAGCCGGGTTCTTCGTTTCTCCTCCAACTCCTTCTGAATCTTATAGATCTTCTCCGCTAGCAAGTGATAGTACTCTGCCTGTTGGGGAGGAATACAAGTCAGGAAAGGAGATGACACCCACGTTAAGTAAAGACAACAGATCACAGCGATTAAAGCTTGGAAAACAGCTTTCCACACACATATATCTGCTTGGGTGGGGGTGTCTCTCCCTTTGCAGGGGCTGCTGGGCAGATAGGAGGGCAAAAAGGGGCACTGCTGGCAACCATTAGGCCAACACCAGACATTTCTTTTCTTGTGTCCAACACTTCTTTGGGAGAATCAGAGTGAAGAGCTTCATGCTGCTTTCAAGGGACCCCAAGAAGTCTCAGGCACAGGATACCCCAACAGGCACCACCCTGACTCGCGGCACACCCAGGCAGAAGCCTGCAGCTTGGTGGTTCCTGCACCCCATCCAGCAGCCCCCAAACACACACTTCCTCAGCCTGGGAGTCTCATCCTGTGCTTTCACACCTCTAACTCCTCAGTCACTATGGAATCAAGGCAGACACACACAACTGGACACCAGGGGATGGCATCTCACCCTGCTGTTTGCCGATTCATACATATCTCCTTCCACTTTCCGAGCATATGCCACCAGACTCTGCATACGCTGATCCTTCAGTGCTGCAGGGTCAGGAGTGGGAAATATGGCTTGGACTCTGGGTGGGGGGAGGGTGAGTTGGGTTGGAAAAAAGCACACAAGTGGTTAGAATATCCTCAGACTGGGACATCAGCACTAACCCCAGTGACCTAAACACAAAGCAGCAAGCAAGTCTTCCAAAAGACTGTGGCACTGCCACTGCTCCCAGGGGCACTGCCCCCCAAGTAGGTGGCTTGAGAACAGACTGGGACATTTAGAATCATAGAATTGTTATGGTTGGAAGATACCTTTAAGATCATCAAGTCCAACCGTTAAGCTAGCACTGCCAAGTTACCACTAAACCCTGTCCCTCAGCACTACACCTACATGTCTTTTAAAGACCTCCAGGGATGGCGACTCAACCACTTCCCTGGGCAGCATATTCCAATGCTTGAAAACCCTTTCAGTGAAGAAATTTTTCCTAATATCCAATCTAAACCTACCCTGGCACAACTTGGGGCCGTTTCCTCTTGTCCTATCGCTTATTACTTGCGAAAAGAGACCAACTCCCACCTCGCTACAATCTCCTTTCAGCTAGATGCAGAGAGCAACTGGAAGACAGAGGAGAACACTACTTGTGCTCCTGATCCCTTAACCAGTTATCCCAAGGTCCTGAATTCTCTCGATTGCCTCGGACTTCCAATCCAACAGCCCCCAAACCACCAGAGGAAGCTCCATCTTTCAGGCTTCTGCTTTCCCTTCTCATGGTCCCTGACAAAACTCACTTACCGGACCCCTGGTTTTGGAAGCCGGGTTTCCTCCTGCCCCACACATACACCTCAGAGGCAGCGACTCACCTAGCAAGAGACAGTTTTGATATTAGCTACTCACAATTTATGAACAAGGTGGTTTCGGAGATCCTGAGTGATTTCTCCATGCCACTGCTTCTGGCTGCCCCCTGACAGGCCGGACCCTCCCGACCCCGGGCCGAGTATCTCGGGGTTCATGGCCACCGACGCTGCCGCAGTTTACCGAGGGAATCACCTCCTCCACAACCCCCACCGGCAAAAAATCGTCGAAAGAAATCTCCCGGCGGAGTTTTTCCCGGAACGGGAAGCGGCGGCCGGCGGGGCCGGCCCTGCTCGGGGCAGGGGGGAAGGAGGCGCCACTCCTTCAGGCTCCAACGGCCGAGGCGGGCGCGCGGCGCCGCCCAACGGTCAGCGGCGCCTGTGAGGCGGGGAGGGCCCCTCCACGTACGCGGTTTTATTTTATTTTATTTTATTTTATTTTATTTTATTTTATTTTATTTTATTTTATTTTATTTTAATTCGGGATCGTCAGGGAGAATCTTACGTCGCAAGTGCAAGGCCGCCAGCACGCTGGTTGTGTTTCCTCAAGCGAAGGCAAGTCCTGCCCTGTGTAAGAAGGGGTAACAGCCTGCCCAGAGGTAGGAGATTTAATCCCTTGCTGTTTTCCAGTTCTCTCTCATGGGCCGCGGAACTTACTGAAACCCCTTGTCAGATCATCTGTTCTTCTTATGTATTTACAGCAACTTGTCATTAAATCACACTGTGCAGTAGACATGGCAATTGGACAGTTTGTGTGGTGAACAAATAATCCAACCCCAGACCCAACAAGCATCCCAGTTAAGGGCATAGATACCAAGTTAGCCTGTCCTTTCTTGCTATTTCACTACCACGTTAGGTCTGCCTGTATATGTCAACACAGCTTTATATACAGATCATAATAAAAAACCAAAAATTGTGTCCAGATTTAAAAAAACCCAAACAACTATGCCCAGTTCCAAGGCTGTCCTGAAAAGAACAGAGAAGCGTTAACTGTCTGGGAGATAAACCTTGGTTTTAAGTACTTACCCCGTCCCAGTCCCCCAAGATATCTGGCTTTTGAGTGCTGAGCTGTGCTGCCTGTTCGATTCCTCTGGGAATCAAGTCTGGGAAGATGTTGGGCACTGCCATGTCCTGCTAGTTAGCCTGTCCTTTCTTGCTATTTTACTACCACACTAGGTCTGCCAGTATATGTCAACACAGCTCTGTATACAAATAATAATAAATAAACCGAAAACCACCTTCCCCAGCAGAAGGGGCTGCCCAGAAGACCAGTAAGTCCAGCTAATAGCAGAAGATGAGACGTTACAAGATCCATATGGCCTGGCACATAATATGTAGTTTACCAAGGTGAAAATCCCTTTACATATGCTTTCCCAAGCTGCAGTAAAGGCCCCTTTCTCACTGTTTGTGGTGACACTGGGGAATTGGGCCCAGGTGACAGAAAAAAAGGCTTGAAATCCTTCAGAACAAGCTCAGACTGAGAAAACAGCAAGCAAAGAGAAGAGCACCTGAGGTCTTACCTTTTAAACTCCTAATTTTGGAGTTCTAATTCTGGTGGTTCTAACCCAGCCAGTGAATGTTGTTACAAGCCCTTGCAGTCCAGGTGTCATTAGACCCAGCTCACGCCTCAGGCCTTAGGCTGCCATGGCTTCCAATTGACAGGCCTGGTGAGATACCCGTTGTATGGCTCCCAAACCTCTGCTCACCAGGGAGACATTGTACTGGGAGCTCATTTCAGTGCCACACTCCAGTCTTCACACCTTATTGAATGGAAAACGGAGGATTGAAAACACCACAATATCATCCTGGAAATAAGCTGCCTGATTTTAACTCCCCACCCTATCCCGGTGCTGGACAAAGATTTGGTTTGGAATAATGAATCTTGTTCTCCCTTTGATTCCTTGAAGCCAACTGATTTGCGGGAAAAACAGCTATGAGCTTCTATAATCAGAAACCGGCTAAGTCTAACAAAGAAGGGAAATGCATTAGACTCGCTGTCCTGCCACTCCCACTTGCCCGTGCCCCAGCAGTACAAACACATTAAAAGCCTCGGTAAGGCTATGTAGAGGCCTGACAAGAATCATCACAAGTACAGGAGAGTGGCCTAGAAGCCTCCTCCATCATGGCAAAGTAATGCGTGATCCAATGAAGAATCCAGCTTTAAAACAAGGCACTTGTTTTATTGCACAGTTTATCATCACAGATAAGATATAGATTCCTGAATTCCCCTTCCAAACAGACACAATAGAACAAGGGTGCCATAGGTATCTGCTTATCTGCTTTGAGTCACTGGGGGGCCATTTATATTCAGCCTCACTTCCCCTCCCCACCCCCCCCCCAACATCCATTCCACCCCCACCCGCCCCACTCATTTTGAGAAGTGGCATCTCTGGGCTGGATGCTTTGGGGCCCCTGTGTCCTACACCAACATCACCATCTGCAGGCCACTGCCAGAAAGGCAGTGATGAAATCCTGCTGCCTGAGCACAATCCTGCAGCACTCTTCTACCAGTGTTGTCTGCTGCTTTAATCACTGTCTTCCACCTTGTACAGGGCAGTTGAAGCTGCAGGGTGGCTCCTAGTGAGTTAGTTCATCTTGTCTCACAGGTTGCAGAATGCCAGCTGGGCTGGGCAGTGTGTGCTGTGGGTTTCAGAGGTAAGGACAGAGACTTGTCTTGCCTGTGGGTTTGCTTGACTCAGTGTAGACCACAGAATGGAAGCTGTTTGGGATAACAACTTCTAAAGCAAGTCCCGATCTTTGGCTGGATGGAGATGTAATCTCCACTGCAGCTGTGATCAAAGTGAATGAAATCTTCACTTCAGCACAGTACTGATCTAGCACCACAGCACCTCTCCTAAGACCTGTTGTCAGCTCTCCGTCCCCCAAAGGAACCTTTCAGATCTTCTTAGAACAGAAAAGAAGATGTGCTGCTCCATGAACCAAGCAGGCTGCATGAGTTGTGCCGGGAAGGGCATCCTTTTCCAACCTCACATCCCCTCACATGCCCCTATAATACCTTTTCAGGCAAGACACAGCACATGGTCCACAGTCCAGGAGAGGAAGAGATGGGGTACAGTAGGTGGACTAAAAAAAGATACATGCAAAATACCTGCCCCAAGGGTTTTCTTTAGAGAAACTTCAAGTTACCAACCTGCTGCCAGAACAGCAGAACACATTTGCACAGGAAGAACACGGCATTCCTCAACCGCTGCTGTTGTTCTCACTGTGATCTCAAGAAAGCACAGGAAAAGCAAACGCCTGAAGGACCTTCAGCTTAGGGACCTGGGGTTGCTATGAGCAATGGGGCCCTGGCTTCCAGTACTGTGCTTGCAGCCCCAACTCCTGCCCCACAGCCCATACCCCTGCAGCCACTATCCCCAGCAGTAGTGCAGAGGGCTGGGCCCTGGGTTACAAGGCCTCATTTCCTAGCCAAAATTTAACACCCAAGTCCTGCCTTCCAGCCCTTGGAGATCCTTTCTATACCAGCCCAGGGATGCCTCAACATCTGCGCCCTTACTGACCAGCCCCAGTGTTCCATGCTGCTGTGCCTCTTCTTCCACAGGGTAGGCAGCCATACCTGTGTCCTTTCCCCACTTTAGAAAGGCTACAGCAATGTGGTGGGGCAACAAAGACAATGAAAAGCAAAAGTGAAGAAGAAAAGAAACCCAAGTGAAGGTCTCCTCAGCAGCAGAAGCTGTGGCCTTTCAGCCAGAGCAGTGGGGTTGGCAAAGAGCTTTCTTCTTGTAATGCCACTGTCACTGCTTTCCAATTCCTGCTATTGCCCTGGGGACTGCAGGGCATGGGGAGAAGCAAAACACCCACTCATTGACAGAGCTCCTGGTTGCATCTCACAGAGCTCTGTGCTCCCAAGATATGCCAGAGCCTACCACCACCCAGCACACCTGGGGAAACAGCAATCTGAGCCATGCCAACTTCACCAGGAGCTATGAAGGGCTTCAAAGATGGCTATGGGAGATGGTGCCAATAGTAATTCCTCCACCCTCCCTAAATCCACCACACTCCCTACAACAGGGAGTGAAGACTGGAGCCATGGCTGATTGCCCATCAGCTTCCCACAGCACCAGTTACAGAACAGGTTTCCCTTTCAAACATCCATTGTGGACAGGATCCCTGCTGTGGAGTTACAACCAAGACCCCATTCTAAGGGAGTGCTACTAAGGCAACTCAAGCAAACCATCAAACCTCCATTTTTCTAAACAAAATGCCGGGCAGGCAGATGCCAATGCCCACAACAGCCTGCAAGGCTGACGGAGCAGCTCAGTGTCTTTCCAGCCATGATGCAGGCATAGACGCTGCTGAAGCCACTGCAGATGGAGCCTGCTGTGCTGTCACACTTTCAGGGGCTGGGCTAGGCTCTGGTTCAGGCTGGGATCTACAGCATGTGATCTGTTTTGACAAGCTGAGGGAGAAAATAGCTCCTTGTGCAAACTGACAGTTACCCAAGGGTTGTGTTGTATGAAGACAGTGTTAAGAGGGTTTCTAAAAACAAACATTCCCCAGCCAGGGCAACCTGTGGCTGTTCTTCAAAGGAAAGCTCATTTCAAGGGTAGGAGGCCCCTTTGCACACTTAGGTAGAACCAGTCATTAGGAGCAGCTCCTTCTGACCACTGCTCTCTCTCAATACAGGACCCACTCCAGACTCTCCAGAGGGGCAGGGCCAGAGTCCTTGAGTTTGGCTGGGACTGAGAGCAGTACAAACAAGGACATCATGTGTGTAAAAAGACCATCTTGGAAACAGGAGGTAGAGTTTCTTGCAGAGGAACTAAGTGTATATCAAACACTGGAAGAAGCACTAGAAAAGGAAGAAGAAGCTGGAATGGCTGTCACTGTCACATCATGTACCTCAGCCTTGTGGTTGTGTTGCCACTGCTTGTAAGAGGCCACAAGCTCTGCGTTATATGAGTAAGTCGGGGCCTGTCGGGCTTTGTCTGGACTTGTCTTGGCCTGCCAGAAGCTGTGTTGTAGCTCATTTTGCTGTTATGACAATTGTCTAATGACCAGGTGACTGTTAGCAACATTGGTTTAATTTTTATACAATTATCTAGTGTGACACTTATTGCATATATATTACTGTAACTAATAGCAGGTACGAGGGAGAAGCCTGTGTAACTGCTGGGCCTAGAGCACAGGTCCCAGGGAGCAGCTAGCAGATGCAGGGATTTGCAGAGCGGGTTGCACAGGGTGGGTCAGGGTCCCCATGCTCAGCAATGGTGGAGATGTGCTATGTGGCATGATCTCCTGCAGCCACTGGAACAGCTCTCCCTGTAATGTCAGAGCCTCTACTCAGGCCAAGCTCTCCTGTGGGAGAATATAGCTTTGGAAATCTTGTGCTGCAGGGAGTGTTTAAGGCTTCTCACTCTGGCTGAGCCTGAGGCAGAACAGGATCTTCTTGGAGACCCTGCAGTTTCAAGAGTCTGAACCCCCCATCTGTACTGAAGGCAGAGTCTGTGCTCTTTGGCTTGGAATCAGAGACTCCCATGATGATGAAGGCTGGAAGCTTGTGACTTGCAACACCAGGAGTGTGTTTCCTGCTCTACCTGCACATGTATAAGACAACAACAGAATCAGTTCAGTGCCCTCACAGCAGATGTGGGGCTGGGAGCTGTGTCCAGTGAAACATCTGAACTACTTGAATTTGGGCCTGAGGCATGCAGTAGCACCACACAGAAGTGGTGGGTGCTGGTAGTGAGAGACTCCCTGCTGCAGGGGGCAGAGGTCCCCATCTACCAGCCTGCCAAAAGAGATGTGCTGCTTGATGGGTTCTCAGATCTGGAATGCTATGGAGAGGTTGCCAATGTCCCGCCCCTCACATTATTACCTCCCCTGCTGCTCTCCCATGTGGGCATTGACGATACTGCTCTGGGAGACCCAGAACATATCAGGTGTGACTTCGTGGCTCTGGATGCAAAGGCCACGAGTATGGGGGCTGAGTGGTCTTCTGCTGGTGAGGGGAAAGTACTTGAGGGGGAACAGATGCAGCCTGCAGGTCAACAACTGGTTGCACAGCTGTTGTCAATGGGGTTTCAGCTTTTATGACCATGGGATCCTCTTCAAGGATCAAGGACTGATATGAAGAGATGGGCTCTATCTGACCAAGGGGGATCTTTGCTAAGTGGACAGAGGCTACCCAGCCCGTGGAGAAGAGTTTTAAACTAAGGATAACAGGTGAGGGTCGGGAGAACTTACAACCAAGTGAGGAACTGACGAACTTCGCTTAGCAAGCAAAGGATGCAGTGCAATGTGGACAGGAGAGATCTTGGTACGTGGCAGATGGGGGCCGAGCCCATGTGTATGCATGAACAAGACACACTGGGAGGACAGCACCCCCTGCTTTCAGCAATCCTACCTTCCTGAGACCAGTGGGAATGTCTGGAGCAAGGGAGACCCTCTCAGTGAAGCAGAATCAGGTTAGAGAACATTTAAACAAACTAGACATGCTCAAGTCCATGGGACTCGATGGTTACGCACCCAAGTGCTGCGGGAGCTGCCTGATGTCACTCTACTGCCTTTGACAGGTTGTGGTGACTGGGGGAAGTTCCTGAGGAGTGGAAGAATGAGACTCCTGTCTTGAAGGAGAAGAATCTCAGGAACTATAGGCCAGTAAGCCTCCCCTCAATCCCTGGGAAGGAGACAGAGCAAATCTTCCCAGAAATCACTTCCAGACACACTAAGGACAAGAAGGAGGAGTATTCACCATGGATTTATGAAGGGGAAATCACGCTTAAGCAACCATACAGCCTTCTATGATTGTTTTGTTGAATGAGAGGAGAGCAGTGAATGTTGTTTATCTTGAATTTACTTAAGGCTTTTGACACCATCTCTGGAAACTTCCTCACAAACTGAGGAAGTATGGGCTAGATAAATAGGTAGCAAGGTGGATTGAAGGGTTGGGATCAGTGGCACAAAGTCCAGTGGAGGCAGGTCACTAGTGATGTAACACAGGGGTTGGTACTGGGGCCAATACTGTTTCACATCATCTTGATTAATAGGGCAGAGTACATCCTCAGGAATTTCACAGGTGGTACAAAATTGCGAGTGGCAGATACACCAAAGGGTTGTGCTGCCATCCACAGGGACCTCAACAGGCTGAAGGAATGGGCTGACAGGAACTTCATAAAGTTCAACAAAGGGAAATGTAAAGTCTTGCACCTGGGAGGAACAACCCAATGCACCAATATGTGCTGGAAGGCAACCTGGCAGAAAAGGCCCTGGGAATCCAGGGATGGCAAGTTGAAAAATATGCCAACAATGTGCCATCATGGCAAAGGCAGCCAACAGCCTCCTCAGCTGCATGAGGAAGAGTATTGCCAGCAGGTGGAGGAAGGTGATCCTTCCCCTCAGCACTGCTGAGACACATCTGGAGTGCTGTGTCTAGGTCTGGGCTCACCAGTACAAGCGAAATATGGACATAGTGGAGTGAGTCCAGCAAAGGGCCAGGGAGATGATGACGGGACTAGAGGAGAGGCTGAAAAAGCTGGGACCTTTCAGCCCGGAGAAGAGAAGGCTCAGGGGGATCTTATCCATGTGTATAGACACCTAGCGGGGGGAGTACACAGAGAGGCTGTAGCACCTCCATCCTGCTTCAGGTGACCCTGATTTGAGCAGGGAGGTGGACTAGATGATCTCCAGAGGTGCCTGCCCACCTCAGCCATCCTATGACTCTGTAATAACAAATGCCTCTATGATGCCAGAATTAGAAGAGGGAAAAAAAAAAAGCAGTATAAACACATACAGTCACAGGGCGATACTGCAGGCCCAGGGCTATAAACAATTCACCAGCAGCCAACTCATCAGAGTAACCAGGAGCTGGGTAAAACCAGTTTTAGGGGTACCAAAGAACAAGTATGCAACATATGTGAAACACTCCGTAAACAGTAAACACATACATAACGTGAAACAATGAACCAGGAAAGAGCAAGGTCTAGAGTATTCTTTTACAAACAGATGACCCCAAGACTGAGGGGGAAACCATAATTGTACTCTTCCATGTGACTGTAAACCCTCCCCACCTGCAACTTCAGTCATTGACCTTAGGGCTCAATCAAGCATTGGAAGGGGTAGACACTAGAAAGTTTACATCGCTGATCCTCATATTATTTGACTATAAGCGTTAACATCATTATAACTAGGCAATAAATCTTTGATTGGACTGCTAAAACATTGGGTGCAAGTTCTTTCTGCTGGTCCAAGAAGTGAAACAATCTACTCTAATTTGGATGCAACCGATTGACAGGAGCACACTGCAGTGATCCAGGTGACATCTTAATGTTGTTGCCATCCTGAAGTCCTACCCCTTCCCCACTCAGCCATGGTATTTCCCCAACTGGCGGGTTCTGGATCTCCAGTAGAATTAGTGAAAGCAGAGGCGGAGGGATGCAAGGGGAAGAAACCCCATGCAAATTCACAACCCTCTGTCATCCACACCACTTCAATAAAACATTGGCTCACAGACAGCATCTACAGAGAGGGACACAACAGCTGTGCCGTCACATAAAACGCCTCATGGCGTCTTTTAAGCAAGTCACTAAATCGGCATTCAAAGTTGGAAAGTCTCTAGCTCTTTGAATCAAAGCTGCTCTTCAACGTCTCGAGGCTTCCCCATTTCAGCATGGACCAGATGCTCCCACGCATGCTGGGACAAAGTCAAACCAGATTCTTTGCGCTAACATAGCAAACAGCTTTCATTCATGCTTCTAAGTTGGGATGCACGAAAAGCATGCAAGTTGGAAACCTGGGTACACTTTACACTTCACTAGCCAGTGTTGTGGTCAGAAGGAATTTTACTTATACTCCCAGCCTGAGAAGCCTCAAGGCTGAAAGTAAAACTAGGCTTTGCTTGGGTAGGGGGGATGGAAGAGGAAAGCTTGCCATGATTGGCACAGGGAACACTGCTCAACAGCAGTCCCTCCCCAAAGCAGAGGAGGTAACTGCGGGCTTGGTGCAGAGCCGGCCTGTGCCACACAGGGGTGATGAGTATGAGGATTACCCAAGGGAGAATACCAAAGCACTGGGCTTCTTTTTCCTTAAGCCTCCCAGGAACTTTCCACCATCTTGCTGAAGGCTTGCTATCAGATACACCTTTTTTTTTTTTAAATACAAGATTCATTGTCCTACTTGTGTTTATACCCAAATATTAAGCATTTTACTCCCATTTTCTAACAGCCTCTAACACCCATTCACATTGCAATACACCGTTACTTTTGTTTGGCTCTTAGCTGAGGCTCCCATCCGTCCAGGTTTCCCCCTCCATCATCTTCCACCAGCAGTTTCCTGAGGGCAGCTTGCTCACAGTGTTATTTGCCTGGGATTTGTGGATATGCCGATGCTCACAACACAGCTGGAGTCATGCAGATGTTGTGCTCTGGTCACATCCGGGTCTTCCAGGAGATACACACACAGAGTAAGACACTATTTTCTGGGAAGCCCTCAATGGACCAGCCGCATACGTGCTGCCCAGCCAGCACACAACACGCAATGTGTTCTTACATGATGTGATTAACTCCATGTGCACACAGCTACAGGCAGCACACAACGGGGTTTACTACACACACGCTCCACAGTTGAAGCATTTCTGTTCAGGAAATCCCCCAAATATACGTAATCTACAGTAACCAACCACACATGCCTACATCTGGCAGATGACCAGATTTAACATGGTGCAATGGGGCACCCACGCACCGTCTCGGTGCGGTGTATATGGGGACATCCACACAAGCTTACCTCATGCTCACGCTTCGGTGCCAAAAGGTGTACAATATATTGCAAGTGAAATAGGATTTTTAATATCACATATCCAAACAATAGTTCTCATTTCAAAATGCAAAATAGGTCCTTTGAAGATCAGCTGCTCCCAGGCCCTGTGAGCAGGCTGGGTACAGCTGACTGGCACAACTGTTGAGGTCAGACCTCGTTTCTTTGGTAAGATACATGCCGGGAACAAACGCGAATGCAGAGTTGTACCAAAAAGTGTCCATTTAGAAGACTAATTATTACTCCACGTCCCTTATTAGAGATTTGCATTTTAAAACAGTCATATACATTAAATAGCTCTCCAACTAAATAGCGAACATTTCAATAAAGTAGCGTATTTTCTGCTACCCCCACCATTTTAAGAACAAGCAACACATGTGGGAGAGAAGGGAAACATTAAAAACAGGCTGTCTGTCTCACACAGTTTATTTAACAATAGGTAATAAGAAATCAATTTTTAACAGTCTATACAGTGATCGAAAGTTCATATTTATAAGTAATCAACTTTAATTGCATGATTTACAACATTTGAGGGTTTTTTGCTTTCTATTTTCAAGTTTTACAGAAAGTGGAAGAGGGTGGGAAAGGGGCACGGGAGAGAGAAAGCAAGCATAAAGAAGAAACCCCAGGGACTTTTTCTCAGGTTAAAATCATCCCGTTGGAATTGTTTCTTACCCTCTTTTTAATTTTTTTTCCTCCTTTGTTAGATGTAAAAATAACGAAAAAAAAAATCTTTCAAGAAAACAGAAACCACAATATATATACTACATCCATTTGGCAGCTGCCCCTGTGTATTTGCAAAAATGTTGTCTTCTCTCTAAATGTACAAATTATTTTAATACTTGAAGTTTTTTTTAAGCTCAGACTCTTGTATAGAAAATTCTTGGAGGACAAAAGTAGACTTCAGGAGGGGACTGAGTTATTTAATATTTTTACATTTTTCAAAGAATTGACATATTTCCAACCAAAGAGGAAAAGATTGGTATTTATTTTTATATATATATATTTATATATGTAATGTATTTTTAAAGCAACATTAACCCCTTTTGTCCTCCGGCTTTAGGAAAAGGTTCTCCTGTAGTTTTTTTTTGTTTAGTTTTTGCTGTGTTTTTTTGCAGTGACATGAAGAAAAACCAGAATAGGGAAAATGTTTACCATCTGCCTCAGTAAATAATAACTATCAATATTACATATTTTCATTAATTTAAAAAAAAATAAAACCTATTGGAGGCACGAGTAGGGCATCCTTTGGTGAACAGCCAAAAGACCACCCTCTTCTCCCGA
>KZ505643.1:941662-998703 GCA_002844005.1 Limosa lapponica baueri
CTGGGGCTGCTGAAACTGGTTGTGGTTGGCCATCCCTGGCCCCAGTGCTGGTCCTGCTCCCTGCTGCTGCTGTTGCTGCTGGTGGCGCTGCTGCTCAATCATCTGGTGCCGTCTCATCAGAAGGTCTCGGAACTGGGGAGCCATTCCCGAGTGATTCATATTCATCTGCTGCGCCTGAGGATTCATCCCAGCCATGGCCTGCTGCGGCTGCTGCTGCGGCTGCTGCTGGGGCATGCTGGGCCTCTGCACTCCCGCTTGCATGGGGTTCATGTTCTGCATGGCTGCGTTGGGGTGCACCCCTCCTTGCTGTCCTTGCATGGCCTGCTGCGGCTGGAGCCCCGGCTGACCCTGGGGGATGCCAGGTTGACCTGTCATCCCCTGAGGGTTCTGGGACCCCGCATACTTGGCAGCCCGCTGCTTGATAAAAGCAGCCAGCAGCTGAGGATTGGAGTGAAGGATGTTAAGCACCTGCTGCTGCTGCATGGGTGAGCTGGGAGACCTGAGAGTCCGCAGTAGGTTTTGTAAGGCCGCCTGGGGCAGAGGTGGTTGTTTGGCCTGAGCAGCGCCAGGTACCTGACCCATCCCTGGCTGAGGTGCCATATTCATCGGCTGACCCGGCTGGGCTACTGACATCATGGATGGCCTCTGCATTCCTGGCTGCAGCTGAGCTTGGGGTAAGCCCCCCTGCACCCACGGTGGCTGCTGCTGCATTGCTGCTGGCCCCATTCCTTGATCTATATGACCACCGGGACCTCTGCCTATCTGTGGAGGGTTCATTCCCATAGGCGGCATCTGGGGCATCTGGTGCTGAATCGGCCTTTGGAAGATCTGAACCTGTGCCATTTGACGCTGGGTCTCTGCCGCGCGCTGGATCTGCATGGCCATTTCCACTGCTGCTGGAGGAGGACCCTGAACTGGTGGTTGAGGTGGCTGGGGTGGAGTTGGAGGAGTCACCTGGCCACCTGCCTTGCCCTGGGACACAGCGCTGGGGGGCTGAGTTCTTGGCATGGTGTAGGGTGGCATGCTGTTGGGAGGCGCAGGTTGAGGCTGCGAGGCAGGCTGGGGCGGAGGCTGGGGTTGCGGGGTTTGCGGTGTTGGGGGCTGCTGGCCTGTTGGAGTCGTCGGGGTGGCTGGCGTCGGCGAGGGTAATCCTTGCTGCTGGCCTACCACACCGGTCCGCTGCATACTCGCCATCCTCCTTCGGAGCATCTGCGCCTGTTGCAGGCGGTGCTGAAGTTGCTGTTGACGAAGCTTGTGTTTAATGTTGAGGCAGAAGGGCACTGGGCACTTGTTCTCCTGGCAGTGCTTTGCATGGTAGCAGCAGAGAGCAATGAGTTGCTTGCAGATGGGGCACCCTCCGTTGGTTTTGCGTTTGCAGCCTTTGGTGTGCTGGACAACCCGTTTCATCTTCTGACAGGACGGCAGTGAGCAGTTGGCATTACGACACTGGCAGGCGTGGACCAGAGACTGGATACAGCGCTGGATGCTCAGGCGGCGGGAATCGCCAGGGCTCTGGGTGGTTGCAGTCTGCTGGTTGTTGCTCTCATCATCTAGACCAAGGCCTAGTTTTTCCATCTTGTGGTCATGGTTTTTAGTGTTATAGCAGGTGATGCACAGGTCATAATCCTGGAAAGACAACGAAGGAAAAGTTATCAGTGCTCCTGAAACTCCATACAATAAATAAATGATGTCATGCCACTTCAACAAATTACTCCCAGTCTGTTCCAGGCAAATTGTTGCTCTAGGGAAAAATTCAACCTTTCATGCCATGTTGAAGTACTAGAGAAGGAATAAATCCAGATTATAGCCAGGGAAAGTGTGTGGGCACAAGGGTGTCTGAAATCTACACAAATATATATAGCTTGAAAAACAAGTTTGCTCTGAGCTAGCAAGTCCCACATTATTCAGCTGGGCCAGAAAAATCCCTTTGTTTCCCAATAGGAAAGGGGAAGAAAAAGGCAAGGAAGAAATAGCTGTCCACCTGCTGCTGCTTCAAAAGAGAGCAGGAGCGGCAGGAGAGGTACCAACTTGCAAAGAAGAAAGGAGAATGAAAGGTACATTTTCAGTTTTCAGTCAAGTTAAACAGCAGAGTGTGCTGACAGAATAGAACAGCATTTACGTTCTGTGAAAGCAACAGCACACAATAATTGATCCCTAAGAAAAAGATCCAAGTTCTCAGCTTTCATTTATCTATAGGAAATTTAGAATTTATTTTCTGGCATATACAAGGAAATGGGGGCATAAAATTTTAATCAGAGCTTTTCAGAACTAAATCTGAGAAAGTAAACTACTTTCCAGCAGGCTAAAAAATTAAGTTACAAGACAGATTCAAGGTCAGTCCAGCTTCTGGAGGACACAGAATTGTCCCAGACCACTGGACTTGATCTTCAAACACACTGGTATTGCAAACACTCCTGAGGACAAAAACGCTGTTTGTGGCATTCTAGAGACAACAGAGTAGTGCAAGAGTCACCCAAGTACAGGAGTCTGACTTCTAGCACAGCAAAACCTGTGTGTCAGCCAGTGCAGAGCCCTACTTACACAAATGCTGCAGCACAACACTTCTGACTCTAGAAGAAGCAAGGACGCGTTGCTCTTCAGAAAAAACTCAGCCGATTCTACCATTACAGCTCAAGCAATTGCTACAGTTCCCAACTGCTTAAGCAGCAGCACCTTTAATGAACTACAGGAAATACAATTCTACTTCAGTTCCCCACAGCTTGGAAGTAGAAGACAAAAATCACACCAAGTAGATTAGCAGAATCGCTTGTTATGGAAAATCTTTCCTCTCCTTTCTTTCTGAACTGCCGGAGGACGAGCTGTACAGATCTTTTTTCCACCAGTTAATATTGAGAAATTAATTAGAACATTCTGGGCACAAAGATACGGGGACACAAGTAGGGAAAACTTCCCCAAGCATACCTCACACACAGTGCAGTGCCATCTGGTCTCCACATGATGCTTGCACTCATTGCAGGTGTAAACAAAGCGATCTTGGCTCTGAGTATGCAGTTCCACCAGCATGCACATGGTTGACCACTGAGCCCTTCGTAGTGAGGAGAACTCCAGGTGCTTGTCTCTAGCAAGGGTTAGGAAAGCATCACGCCCATCCATCAGGTCGCACGGAATGAGTGGGTCAGGCTCGACAATGGGAGGCAGGGAGTTGGCTGCAGGGCCGGCAATAAGACGGATGACAAAGAAGACCTGAAAAGTAGCAAGACTTAGTATGCCAGCACTTATCAAGATGTTTTGGTCGCCAAACTTCATTATACAGAATGTACAATTCCAGGACCAACTAACACTGGAATGATGCGCTGCCAGGGTGGTGTGCTTGTAAGGGCTGGGAAATTTCAAACCTCTGGGTGCTCTGCAGGTTCACCTTCTTCAGAAGCATTCAGAAGGTAAGGAGCACTGGACTGAACTGTAACAGTAAAACTGTTGTGACGATCTAGACTGTTAGGAAGTTCTGTACGAGCAAAGTTGTATTTATCCCCACTGCCCTCACAGCAAAGAGCACTCAGGCTTACTGCTACTTCTCTGATGTGCCACCCAATTCTCCAGCCGATCCGGTATGATTTACAGGGCACAACTCTGAAGTATCAAAGCTTTGTACACCTCTTAAGTAAAATACGTATTTCTCATTCTATCAACTCTTACCTCCTTGTGCTTCTCCATAGTGGCATACAGCTTTTGGGAGAGGTCATTGGACACATTGGGCATGCCAGGCTTTTTCTTATTGCCACGACTCAAGCTGCTCTTGTTCTTACTTGTCTTCTTATTGTTCTTCTTTTTGGCATTTTTGCTGTCTCCCTTGCTTACCTATTAATTTTAAAGGCATTTTATGTCAGATGTCTAAATCACACCACATCAGCATTTTACTTTCATGTCTTCTATAACTGCAGGACAAAACACACTACATAATAATTTACTCCAAAGACACTTACCAGGGTCCCCTGAAACATTAAATTAATTCCATTAGAATCACTCCAGAAGGTATCAGTACCAGCAATACGTAGTTCTAAAAATACTAAAAGCAGAGTATATAGCATACTCCTTGCTCAGGAGGTGCAAGGGAGACGTTATTTACTGAAACCTGTTGGTCTGCTACAGTTGAACATGTAGAATCTCTGGATAATCAATCACAAAGGGGTTTAGCAGATAGCTTCTCAATGCAATTCAAAGCTAAAAATAACTGAAAAATGTATTTTTCAGTGCAACTGATATGGCACTAACCAGAGGTAACAAAGACTTAATCCACCTAGATTTAGTTTGTCACAGCTCTGACAGATTCATTTTTATTTTTTTAATAGACTGCATTGAACAGATTTTGATATGAAGCTGTTCTTTTGATCCAAAAGGCATCAGTAGGGCAATATCTAGTATGCCCCTTCCTCCTGTCTTATCCTGCAACAGTTGAACAAAACAGGTCAGCTTAATTTCAATTATAATCAATTAGCAATGAACAGTTTATTCCTCTGTGCTTCTCAGAGGGCCCCTCAAAACACTACAGCATATGATGGTCAAGGATCAAAGCAATTCTTATCCAAATAAGCATTTTTCCTAAGCTTAAAATAACTCTGTCAGGATGGAAATTTCCAGTGAACACGAATGACCACCACTTCATTTGAGAGCACAGTTTATCGTTGCCTCATTTTCAAGAGGTGAAACATGGGAATCAATAAAGAGTTGAAACTATTTTTAATAATAAAGGTTAAATAGCAATATGCTGCAAGCTTCCCCCACTGCAGGATTTTGGGGCCAAACTGCTGTGAAGGATCAACTAAGTGTTGACCAACGTCACACACAGAGGTAGGTCAGATGCCTCACGACTGGTTTCTGATATATTAGATGGAACTTGCAGCTATGCCAAGTGGAAAACAAACCTTTAAATAATGCTTTCTCTAGTAAGATGTTAGCTAATGCAAATTTGGTATCGAGTTGCCTAATTCCCAGGTTACTCTTGCACTTAGTTTATTCAAAGTCCTTGAAAGAGGAACCACCGATTCTAGTTGTAATGTTAAACCTAACTTTTTTGATCCAAAGGTCTTTTGAGAAAAAGATTAATTCTAAACCCCAACAAAAATCTGGTATCTAATAAAGTGACAAAGCAGCAGTGTTTAAACAGAGTTAACTAACAAGTACTCCTGTGTGAGCAGAACTACTAACTTTATCCTAGATTGACCACCTCTTCAATAAAAGAAGATCCAGATGCATAAATTCCACATCTGTTCATTTTCAAATTTATTGTTGAACTAAGAAGCATACCTTTTTTGTTCTTTGTGCAACACGAAAGCACAGTTATTGCATGTTTTAAAAAAAGCAGAAATTGCACAAGACACCAGCAAGAAATTTCTCTAGTTTAAGTAGCCCTACAACAATTCAGCAGTATTTTGTGCTTCAGACCATCAATGCCTTAAAGTTTTCTACTAGGGAAAAATCCTATACTAAGTAAACAACTAAATCAGAGCTCTCTTGTTACTTTCTCAAAATGTTCTGCAAAAACTGGTATTGTAACATCTAAGTTAGAAAAAAAAAAAAAAAGTTAGCCACAGTCCAAAAGCTAAAGCTTAAGAAAAAAGCTTCCAAGTCAGGCTGAGGTTTCGGCATGAATATTGATAATTGGGTTTCAGCAGAGAAATATTCAACTATCAACTATTTCAATCTAATTGACTTTGGTGATTAGTTAGGTTTATAGCCATTATTAACAGTCACTGCCCATACAAATGTAGCTTAGTAGTATTTTAACAGCTCTAATTTATAGAATGTAAAATCTATATTAGAGTGAAGCAAGAAAGCCAGTTAACTGAAGTGCCTAGGCCCTCCCTCCCCACCCCCCCCTTTTTTTTTTTTTTAATTAGCCATAGGCAATCACAACTTTTACATTAGATCATGAAATAGCAGAAGCATTCTTACATCTGTGCTTTCATTACTAGTGTTTTCCTCTCTCTTCCGTTCTTCTTCCTCTTGCTCTAGTTCCTTAATGCTCTCCTCTAGGACGTTAGGCCAGAAGTCCCCCTCAAAGTAAGGTAGCTCTTTTGCACTTGTTAGACGATCTTCTGTTGCCTGCTTAAATATATCCTGAAAAAGAGCATAATACTTGGTTACCGCTACTACAAATCACATAAGTAAAGGTAATCTTTTCAATTAATAATAAAAAAGGCACCAGCAGCTCAAACAAAGGAGAGCTTAGTATTTCAATTCATTTTATGAGGGCACATTCTAAGTGCAGATTTAATACTGCATCAGTTACAGACAGTGTGTCAAATATATTTCAAATGTTCCCACTCTGAAGAAATAAGTCATTGCCACGTGGTAGACTTCGATATGCATACTTACCAGGTGGGACAATAATGATTGCTATATTGTTGACACCAGCTTTGAAGTCCTGATAATTCCAAAGATTTTACATAATTCTGTGTCAAGCAGTCTAACACTGCAATTTTACTTAATGGCAGAAGATTAAGCATTCCATATATTTTCTTTGTATTAATGAAATTCACTTTTTTTTATGGTATTCCTCGAGAATTTAGTTTGTTCTGAGGTATCATTCCAGATCTCTTGCTAGAATAATTTCACAAGCTACGTGCTTTGAAGAGGATATGTTTTAACTCTAAACTTTTAGTGCTCATTTAACTTAAAAACTAAGATAGTAAACTCCAAAAATCAGACACAATGCATAAGGCAAGGAAGAAACCAAGACAAGACTGGTCAACACACCCTCCTCCATACAAACATCCACTTAACAAACCTTGTAATCATGAACAATGCGCTCCGACACAGATTTGTCCAGCATCTTTTTGTACCACTCTTGCAGTCGTTTGGGTTTGGGTATCTTTTGGTCAGGAGGATGGCAATGGAAGATGTAGTCGTCTCCTTCACTGGGTGGGCATGCCCAGATATGTCCAGTAGTATACCTAGCATCATAAGACAAAAAAAAGAAGTACATGTGGGTTCTGACAAATAATACTAGAGCTTGCTCTCCTCTCTGCCACCAGATGGAGCCACCACAAAGTTGGCTGGTGTTACCAGATGGACAATAATTACAGCTCTCCAAGATTTTAATTCTAGTGTTCATTCCAGCTTCATCCATGCGATAGCATTAACATCTTTTCACCAAATTTTTAAAACTCAGCTCTATCTGCAAAGTAGTTCATATAAAGTGTACACATTTTCCAGTCTAGATAAAAAAAATCAAAGCCTGATACAGACCTGCAATTGCCACCTCCCAATTAACTAAGAGAAAGATAGAGACTAGGTATTTCAGTAGTAAAAGCCAGAATCTTTTCCTTGAGAGAGTGCAGTCATTCGTTATCTAGCAACATTTTAAAAACAGATTTACTTAAACACACAATTCACTTTTCTCTGTTTTTTAACTTTGAGGATCAGTTTTAAAAGGTTTCAAAATCTGGGAATAAACAGTCACTGCCAACCTATGCTATCGGGTACAATTTAAGTACGATGAAGACAGATTACATCCAAATAGTAGCAGCTGCAGAGAATATAATACCAGAAAGATCACTTCTTTATCCTCAGTTCTTCTCTATTAGGTTTTTTTTTTTTTGAAAATAACTCCAGTAGGAGGAATAATCAGATCTCAAGTTAGAGAAAAATAACCATCCTTACTGTGTTGAGAAACAGCTCTGCAGAACCCTAACCAAACCCTGGCAACTGCAGCCAGTTGTCATTCCTTCTGCCCAAGAAGGGAGAGATGATACTGCGTGACCAATATTGTTTTCTCAAAATGAGAACCTGATGTTACCCATTAGCACAGAAAACAGCATTAAGTAAAACTGAGGCCTGAGCTCTATGCAGCAATTTTACAGACTCACAGGTTAGAAAACATACAATAAAAAAGGCAGAAAGAAGCCTAACATATGCCTTTGAAGTACTAAGCAATATATCATCACATTGAGGTACTGAAGACAGTACCACCCACCTCCATTCTGACTCCCCCGTTTTTCTCGTGCAACTACTCTAAACATAGTCCCTAATAATTTCTTCATGAATAACTCTCTGCCAAGCTACACCAGATACCTTTGACAACAGACTGATGTTTACTTCACTGCCTTTTCTACTTCAGTAATCACGGTCATTTAATTTCCACCTTTCTTATTTCTTCAGTTGTTCTGTGTTCTCTTTAGTGCTGTCCCAAATATACTCTCCTCTTTCTATTCCAACTTTTCAGTTTCTCACAATTTCAATTACTTGTTCTGTAAGAAATTTCTTAGTGGCCTTACACAGCTGTTATAAAGTTAATCAGCACAGACAGAATCCACTTTTACTCCACTTTTACAAAATCCACTTTTACTTTTCTCCTCATAAACATGGGTAAGAACTTACTTGCCAGCCCAAAGGAACGACCCGATTAAAGCAGTGCCATTACACTAGGACTGCACTATCAAGAAGGTCAGCAAAATTTTTATGGTCCAGATAAAAAGGCTCACATTTTCTACTTAGACTTAAGGAAGTTTTACATGAGTTTGGAAACTCATGAGTTTTTTCTCTTTTTCAACTAAACACAGTTGTTGCTGAGTTACTCTATCACCGGTTGATATTTAGACACCATATTTGGTGCAACAAGATCTAGTAATTTCATTTGCAATAAAAACAACCTAGCACAAATGCTGTACAGAAGAAAACATTAAAAAAGACTTACCCTAGTTTCTTGACGTATTCTAGATATCCAATTAGTATTTCATGATAGACAGCAGTCCTCAAGCATTTGGGGCGGAAGAAATGAACACTGTCAAGGTAAGATATATACACTCGCCTAAAAAAAAAAAAACCACCATAAAAGGCATAATGAGAAGCAGAAATTTCTAAGTAGTTCTACAAGTTTATTCACGTTAATTTATAAAATTTGAAGGATCCAACAGAACAGCAATCTTCAATTCCTCTGATCCTAATTTACCTCTAGAAACTCAGCTTTCTTTTGATATCCTAGCCTGATCTCTTTAAAACTATCCAGTCCCTTCCTTGAGAATATGGACAACTGATCCTCCAGGCAACACTGCCAGGCAGCATCCCCAGTAAGAAGCACCTCTTAACTGGCATATTCCCTATAAAACCTACTTTGTTTCTAGAAGCTAACACCACCAAGAGTATTCACATACCCAACACCAAAGCCCTATACAGAACTCGGGAAGGTTCACCCAACTGAGACAGTACCAAAAATAAAATAAAATACACTTTCGTGCAGCTCCTCACCTTTGATTGGGTGGAGGGCAGTCTGAGCCATACTCCTGTACGTGCATCCCAAAGAAGCACAAGTCCACACCATCAATTTCCTCGAAGGCAAAAAGCGCTTTCGTACGATAAGGGAAAGACTCAGCCATCTCTCCGCTGTCTACAAACCTGCAGATTACAGAGGGTAAAGGGGAATACCAAATAAATTCACATATTAGAGCACACATGTCACTAGGTAAAAGCAACAATGATGATGGCTACTGTAAGAGTTGTTTTAGTGCAATTTGCAAGTTAAATGCTTACAGACTACTCAAAATACAAGGCATCTGCTTTTTACTATGAAAAAGATGACGCTCATCACAAGTAATTAATATGCTGTGTAACATCTGTTTGTCAAAAACTGGTCAGTGGTGAGGAATACAACAGTCTACTTTTTCAAAATAGTAGCATGTAAGTAAATTCAATAGCTTCCACCTCCTCCAAAAGAAAGCAAAATTAGAAATGAAGAAAAAATATACCTTGCTTTCATTCCTGGTTTTACTTCAACAGTTTTGTCAGATGCGTGTACCACCCTGACTGTAACCTCTCCTGCCTCAGGGTGATTCTGTCGTCTTAGGAAGTCATTGACTCTGTTCTCCAAGAAGGTACCAAGTCTTGTTGCTGGTAACCCTGCAGGAGACAAATACAGCTCTAAATATACACAAAACTGAACTGTTCAAATGTGACTTCTCTATTCAGATGCTAAATGAAAGGTGACTCTTGATGCATGTGGTATGTTATCGTAAATTAAAGCTTTACCTCTAAACACTAACACTTCTAGATTGGGTGAGCTGCTTTTCACCTGCAGGCATGCTTATGGTTTACACATTATTTAAATGAAGAAAGAATGTGTATTTCAACCCAGTTTTTATCTGTCTTAAAAGTCAATCACAATTAAGGGTCCTCCTGAATAGAAGCTATTAATTACTTGAACTGCATTACAAAACACTGCTCTCAGACATAGCTTCAAGAGCAGGTGTTGCTTTTGGAAGTATATTCTGTCTATAAAGCCACAGTAGCCATGTTAGTCTCTCCACTTACCAAAAGAATATATTTCAATAATGGAAAGAACAACTAAACACAAGTGTATCTACAAGTAATGTAGGTAGTTTAGAAGTTTCTCATTTTCAAACAATCCATACAAAAGAAGTACAAGCGTAACATTAGCTGACACAAAACCTAAAGCTGAAAGGGAGTTTAAGACTTCTGGTGTAACAGGGCCTGTCTCACTGCTGGCCATTACTTCTGGTAGAATTATGTATCTCCAATCAGCTTTTCATTTTTCCAATTTGACACCTTCCAGTAAAGCATCACTATACTACATTAAGTAGGCAATACACACAGGTTGCTAGAAAAAAAAACTGATAAAAACTGTTAAAGAACCCTTGTAGTCTCCCTGTATTCTTGGTGAATTTAGGGGGTTTTAATTTTGGAGATCTTGGAAAAAGACTCGGATGTTGAAACCATTCATTGAGTGGTTTGCCTTCTGTTTCATAAGAACAGCTGAAGAGAATACTTTTTTGTGACTGAACTGTAAGCCACCCCCCAAATTTTAAGACAATTTCCAGCCTTTGATATCCTCCTCCTCCTTTTTTCAAAGAAGGAATTTAAGAAGTAACTCCTTAACACTACAGTTAACACTTGTTAGAATCCTGATGCTATTGGTTGGCTGGGGATTTTATTATTATTTTTTTTTAGCAGAAATGTAAATACTCACTATTTGTAAGAAGCACACCAACTTAAGAAGCTTCTGAAGGACTTGTTTTGTCTATAGAACAGATGGACAATGACTGCACATATTTCCTCCTACACTGCCTTCAAATCAGCTGCCTCGATCAAGAGGAAACGTCTATAGAGAGTTTTGTCACCAGCTGTTGAAACCTTTATCTCCACCAAAGCTTTTAAGAGCAGCAGTAGTCACAGTGACTAGAACACGTTATCATAAATTTAAGTTAGACTGCAGTCACACAGCAACTATTTCCCAATGCTATTAATACTGCAATTGAGATAAAAGTATGTGTATCTTGCATTTCGTTAACCCTCTACAACAGACTATTAACCAACAGCAACACCTGTGAATGCAAACATTCTGAACATCACACAACTGATGTTCAGAACCGACCAAAAATATTCTCCTTTAACTCAAAAACTTGAAACAAATGCAAAATGAGCATAAAAACCACCTCTTCCCCATTCTTAACAAATTATTTAAGATTTATTGGTGCTTACTTTTAGCAGAGAATTTGTTCTCTTTCCTGGTTCGTCCTGTTTTCTTTAGGCAGCCATCACAGACAAAGCTGAAGCAAAAACAGGAGAAAATGAAAAACCACCCCAAGTCAGACCATTAAGTGCCTTAGCATCTAAGGAGCAAAATCTTTCACCAGCTCTTATCCTGTCTGGAAAATACTTTAACTGCAATTTGAAATAAAATACAGCACAGAGAACAGTGCTGGCAGAAAACAGTCCAACTGTTTCTGAGCTGCAGAGGAGGATCTGAGATCCAAGGGGTGCACCTCCTGTCAGTCACCCATGTCACCACCTGCAAGCCCAGGAAACAGGGTCTCCAACTGCCAAGTCTAACAATATTGGCTTAAAGTATTCTTGGAAAAAATAGTCTCAAACTGCTGTCTCTGATGAAGATGAGATACTGGGATACATACAGCAAAAGGCTGATTTTTTTCTAAAAGCCCATGTATACTGTAGCATGAAACGATGGGCAGATTCTTCCTCAGTTACAGGATGTCTGCCCCCTTCTGCAGCAGTGTGAACGGGACAACAGAATGGTACAAATCATAGCTTTTTGTCAGGAAAGGGAACATTTAAGCTCTCACAGAGCTTTATCTACATATAATTTATCAGCTTTTTTTTGAAAGCTTTTAAAGCAATTGGAAAAAAAACCCAGTATTTTTATCAAGAACTATGAAGTATCTAAAGACGACTAGATTAAATTTTAAAAACAATCTCATCACCGAGGTCAAAAAAGTGAATTCACCTGTTAAATTCTTTAGTAGTTACAATATTTTTTTTAAGACGACAAAGCAATATGATTTATACATAACATCGAACAGTATGAAATTGTTACCAGAACTAAAAACACCTTTTCATGAAGGACTAATATCTTCTAACATAAAAGGCTGAAACATAAGCCTGAAAGGCTCTCTTCCACACACAGGAACGTTAGAAACATTTAAGATTAGAAACAACTTCACATACAACACAGTAAGATATGATGCCTCAATTTGATGTTACCCTATATATTCTGTAAAATTGTGAGGTGGGAATGCAACTTCTTCTTAAATCTAACCGATATAAGGAAGTTTATGCACTAACTCCAGTAAATCTATCATATACTCTCTACTTCAGGAAAAATTCCTCACCCAGAAGGCCAGATTATCTCATTGTGAAGAACACAGATCTGGTGCATTTTTCTTCCACACTCTATACATTCAACAAATCTGTCGAAGGAAAAAAAAGGGAGAAGGGAAGAAGGTCAGTAGTATCATTACTTGCTTGTATATTTTGTAATATTTTATTAGAGGAGTTCTAGCATGTAGGCTCTTGAGCCTTTTTAATATAGAGAGCACTTCTATGCTGCAAACAGCCTCCAGAATGAATTAAGAATCTGTCAGCTCAAGCCATATAGATGATGCAGGGACACATTATTATTACTATTTGCTTGCCTTACTGCCATCTACTTCACTAATTTTTTTAATTATTATTATTATTTAAGTGAAGCCCTTCTAAGGATAAAATCTGTAAACTGCTTGTTGTTATAATGAAGAAAAGAAAATGAATTCACAGGTGTCGGAAGCAAAGAACTGGGAGTAATAGTTGGCTGGTGGTTGTGCCACTATGCTTGAAGGCTACGTTGCAAACATACTGCAGAAAGGTGGGAAGGAAGAAAACAGAAGCAATATCAAAGTCCCTTTCAGAAGTCTAGCAGAGAGTTAAGGATAACTGAGGTAAGTGGTATGGTCTGTTTCACAGATGTTGATGAACATAATTCCCCAAAATACCTAAGGGTTGCTTCACATATCAGGAAAATCTGACTCCTTTTGAACATGGCTATTTATAAAAGTCTGAGACTTTGAATGAATAGCTGTCATTTATGTTGGGCACATGTATCATACTGTAAGTTAGGCTTGTATTCTAGCATTATGCTGTATCTTCACTATAACAAAAGGGAAAGAAAAGTTATGAATCAAGTTACTATTCTCTCCTTCCCACAGCCCTTGTAAAACAGAAGAACTGGCTGACCCTTATGCCCTGAAGAAGGATGGTGTGGGAAGAATAAATATCCTTTTTGCTCATTCGAGAATGAAGATAATGTTTGCAGAGCAGCAGCATAGGTGTATAATGCAGGAGCATGTAAAGTGGCTTCGAAAAAGCCCTCAGAAATATAAAGAAAAGCAGCTGAGTCACCATCATAACTTTACTGAATGTCTACAGTTCTGCTTCCAGGGCAGCGTAGAAGAACCGGCTGATTCAAATTTAACGACTTTTCCTTCTCCTACAGCTGCCTGTAAAATATGACAACTGGAAAAGCCAACAGCGTCTAAAGAGTTACTGCCAAATGACTCAAACCAGTTCTGAGACTTGAGCATTTGCCACAGCAGGGTTCCAAAGCAGAGTTGTCTGCATTCATCCTTCCATTGAATCCACATTTAACATGACAAAATGCACTAATTTCGGCCCATACATGCAGTGTTACATATTTCTCAAGTACAGCTGCGGTGTTTTGGGTTCTTAGGACAGAGTGCCAGATATGCTGCTTACTAAGAAACCCCTACTGGCTAACAGAACTATATGAAATCTGGAAAACAGCGAAAAACAAAGCTGATGGTGAATAAAGAGCATGTCTTTTACAAAGTAATTATAATGAAGTGAGGATCATTCAAAGAGTAACAGCATTACTTACAGTTCAGGGTCCAGTGTATCATTTTTCCTTTTTGAAAACTGTTCTTTGTTTATCGTGCTATGGAGAAACAGGCAATAAAACTCAGTTTTAACACAAGACAACATACACTCATGCCATACCACACATATCCACACAACAAGACAAAACTTGCAAGCAGATTTTTATAACACTCACTGGCATTACAAGGAAAGGAGCTGCATTTCACAAAGTGACAGACAACTAAAGTATATGCCACCCTTGACTCTGCCTGAGGAAAACATTCTTTCCTATGGGACAGTGTGCCATATTGCTTCCTTATTCAGTTTTACCACAGGACGAATGGTAAAACTTTCTGACATTCAAGTTTTGGACCAGTCCGATCAGTATTTCATGGTGAAAGGACTATTTGATATGCCTCTCTGATATTCTGAAGGCAGAGAATTCCAATTATTTTTGAATACTGAGAAAGGCAGGTTACCTTATTTCAGATTCTCCTAGCCCTGCTCCTAGACTAACTTCAAGGATAAATTTCAGCTTCCAAACCCTGCAACCTCAGCCCAGCCATTACTCTACACTATCTTTACCTTTCCAACAGCATTTGCAAGGCTAGAAATGACATCTCTTTGACAGTGAGGTCCCAGGTATCTTTTACACAAGTCTGGTTCAAAATAGTCCAGAACAATCATACAAGAATACCCAGATCTCTGAGAATTTACCCCCAAGAGCATGTCGTATAACACGAGAGGATCAGTACATGCCTCTGAGAAGCAATGACAGAGACTCAATCCAACTTGCATGAGGTGCATTAACCTCCCCATCCTTCTATTTCAGTGTTTATTCTGAATAGTGCTACCTGAATACTTCAAGCTCCTTATCAGATAAATGAGGAAAATTCAATCTCCCAATTACCTCAAACTATTATTATAATATGCTAAGTAGAACTGTAAACAGGACCTGATATATGCTCCTAATCTTTTTTGCTTCTGTTCATTTTAACTACAGATTGTGGGGAAAGAAAGAAAAGAAAAAAAAAGAAAACTTGGACAACTCTCCCCCTGGCTTCAGGCTTTCCAAAGTTCCTCACTTGCTTCTATCTGCAGCATTCCTGCAATGCCCTTCTCAAAGAGCTTTCTTCAACAGCTCAAAGAGTAACTGCCCAGCAGTCATCTGTCCCTCAAGGGCTTCCTTAGTCTCCCAAAATTCTGTTTCAAGATTTTTTGGGGGAGGTGTGAGGAAGGTACAGCAGAACGAAAGACTGTCCCAGCAGTTTGCCACCAGCATGGAAGAGGCAACTAAATCCATGCCTGGCCTTTTACCATGATCTCCTCAATAACTGCATAGCATTTCTCCTAAGCAGATGGCACTCCAACAGTAAAATATTTGTATGGCAAAAGGAGGTTGTCTGCTTCTGATTTGGATGAAAAACAATTTGAAGATCAGTATGAGTTTAATAGCATGGCCAGTCTATAAACAGAATGGTACATTTGACTATTTCAAACTATGTCTGTCACCTGCCTGCAAGCTTGGTTATTTTTCTGCAGGAATTTTTTTTTTCAGAACAGTATTTTCTTCAGAAAAACATTTTTTTCCAGAAAGGCAGCAACTCTCTTCTTTCCCCTCTATTGGTATGGTTACAATTTTAAGCACTAAGTGCTTATTTTTCACTACAGTCAGTCCAGACTTCAAAGAAAAAAAAAAAAAGAAAAAAAAAAACAACCTACAGCACAAATCCAGGCTTTTATGAAGAATATCTGGTCCACCTTCTACTAGCCTACAAACAGCAAGGGTTACCTAAAACTAAACTCCTTCCCTTTGAGAAAGCACTGTAGACCATGACACAGCTTATGAATGCACAGCCCAAGCAAACACAAATCACTCACGTTTGAGGTTGTGATGGGTCATCTCCCAGAGAAACGCTCTCCCCTTGGATTTCGTTGAAGCACTTCTCACAGAAATGATACCTGTCAGCAAGAAGGCCATATTTGGGTGAACTGCTCCGTCCACACAACACAGCCCAAGCCAAGCAACGGAGCCACCAATCACAGCAGGCCAAGGAAGGGACAGGAGCAGAGAGCAGGTCATCAACGGCGACAAGGATATTCAATGATGCAGATTTATGGGCCCCACATTGTTTTTTTGGTTTGGTTTTTTTTTTGGGGGGTTTTTTGCGCAATCAAAGCCAAGTGCAGACAATGACAAGCATGAAGGAGAAATAAAAAAATAACACACACACGAACAAAGAAAGAAATGGGGGTTTGCAGGACAAAAAAACAAAAACATAGAAGCAGGACAAGACAACACAAAGCAGAAAGCCAAGGCAAAGCACAGATTAGCATTAAATCTCTCAAATGGGTTCACAAGCAGCAAGTGATTAAAGCAAATTAAACAAGAGTATTCCATTTTAGCATACCCATACCCTCTTCATTTTAATAATCCATGCCACGTACAGCAAAGAATTAAAATGAGAAAGGGGAAAGAGCAGAAGGAAGGAAGAACTGCTACTCTGACTTGTACATCAGTACAGCAGTTCTGTTGGCAGGAGGATCTGCAGGAGACCAATGGAAGAGGGATCGTCTTCCATCTTAAGTGTAAAATGCTGAAAGGCCACAGGATTCTCTCCCAGTTGAAAGGGAAAGCTAAACATCAGAAGCTTCAAGAACAAAATCTGTCCTCAAAAATCTTATAGACATTAATTATAGAACTGTCAAACTGTACGTTAACTAAATACGTAACATTAACTACACACATACAGCTCTATATTGATACGATTCTGCCATAGCCCAGTTGAGTGTAGAACAGTCCAGGCATCAATACAGCCAGCATCACAAAGAAAGATTTCATTCATACTTGAATAAAATAGTGATTAATTCAAGATTCTACCCCAGCCCTCAAAAATGTTCTAAAACTGTGGCCTCTCCATTACTAAGGCATGTTAATTGAGTGCACAAGACATCTAAAAATAAAAAGAAATAAAAGAAAATTCAAACAAGTTTATTATAAAGCCACACAAACCAACACTATAGCAGCTGTTAGGCTAAAAAGACAGGTCTCAACCCTCTCTTCCAGTTTTCATCTGAGAATGCAGAGAACAGTACTTCTGGAATTGTACATTTCAGTCTATAGATATCTATGCACGTAATTTACAAGCCACACGTATGCACCTGTTATAGTGCAAACATTCCCTTCTAATGCTTGAAAACATGTAAAGCATGTCACATTTTTTAATAAAAGGCTTTTTGGGCCAACTAATGCTTGTCCATAGATAAACATAAGCAGAAGGTACTGACATGATCTAAAAAGCTCTACACTATAAGTAGAAACTGTAATAGTTATTATGAGATACTCAAAGTTCATTTTCTACTTCTTCACTACGAAAACCCTCCATTCACTGCTATAAACCTTTATGAAGCCAAAGAAGGTTAAGATGTAACTCCTGTAGTTCTTTGGTTGCTTTGACCTGACCAGATGCCTAAGAAAACTACAATTCTTGCAAAATCTTCCTGGCTTTCAGGTAAAAGCCTTAGTGTTTCTGTTGTTCTGGGTTTGGTTTTTTTTGTTTGTTTATGGTGTTGAAAAGATGGAAAGCAGGAACTAAATTGATGGAGGTGATATAGTTTGGAGGTAACCAGCACTCTGCTTTAACAGGTACATTCTGGTGACAGCCCAGGGGATGTAGGAGCGTTAAAGCATGTATTTCCCTGCTTCTTCCTCCCTCAGTACCCCAACTGGCAAAGAGAAGCCTAGCAAGAAACCTTCTTTCAGAAGTCAAATATGTTTAAATCCTTTAATAAACCTCAAGTAAAAAAAAATTACGCAAAAGACCTGTAGAAGTGACAGCACTTTACAGAGCTGCTGACAGCTACTGCAAGACAACTCCCTTAAGGAAACTTGGGGAGAAAAAGGAAGCATCAATCTACTGAAGAACTGAACACACAAACCTTCCAGTGAAGATTTGCACCACAAAAATAAGTTTGCTCTTCAGTGTTAACGTAATGAGAAAAACAAAGACTTGCCAAGTATAATATGAATTACGAGCATTAATGTACTTGCTGCATGGCTTACTCAGTGTTCTGCATGAAAAATACTGCTGCATCGTAAGAAGGAAAAGACAACAGACGAGTATATATGATTTGTAGATAACTGAAGATTTAATTAACTGCAGGGTAAAAATTTTGTAAAATATCGTGTTTCTGCAAACAGAAGAGGAACAGCAAAGACAGCAGCGAACTTTTGCAGAAAGAAATCATTATCGCACAAGATAAATTATTCAAGGGCACTTCCAGCAAATTTTTATCTTGGCACACAAAGGTGTACACATATAAAGAGGGTGTATATGTAAATACATGCACGCCTTTTAACAGATCGATTGCAGCATGCACAAAACTGCACCAAGTGAGTTTTCCTTACCTGTTCTGGTAACTGTAGTAAGTGGCATCTCGAGGGATTGTGCAGAGCTGTTTGCCATAGCAACACAAAGTCTGCGGCGAGAACTCCAACTGCAAAGAGGAATGGGTCGTCTTAGTACTCGTACACTTTTTCCCTCGCCCTCCACAGGAAGCAAGCGTGACCCAGACAATGATTATTTCCACCTTATTCTGTGCACAGATCTCACAGTACAGCAAGTGTGTGAAGCGCTAGTCATAAAGAAACGCTCAGCGGGCTGTTATTCTCAAGTTAGGTCTTCTCCAAAGATGGAAAGCATATCCAAACAAGACAATGGAAATACAGTCTCAATATACAGTGAAATAGAGAGCGCTTCTTCTGTGGTAACAAAACCACATCTGTTTAATTTGCAATAGCAAACATTGTCGCCCTAATCAAAATAAGCCTTCAGTTACTGACTTCTTCCCCCCAAGGGCATATATACAAATAGATGACTTAAGCACTAGATAGAATTTAGAAGATCCATAAAACCCTCAAAATCAGATTACTCAGGATTGCTAAATCGTGGTAAATTTTCAAAATTTCTGACACACCAAAACTGCTAACAACTGCAACTGCTGTATTTTTCCCCCCCGTAACACCAGAAGCAAGCAACAGACTAAAAATACTTATTTTCTTACCTTTCTTCCACAGCAATAACCAAGGCTCTGCATAACTGGGTCAATTTCTTGCTCAAACACCTCTGCCAGTTTGGAACAGTACTTATATACCCGGGATGTTTTGCGGTTATACAGCCAGGCGTTATTGAACATGAGCCAGATGTCGTCTACGTATTGCCACGGTTCCTGATACTGTCCCGTGTCCAGCTTCCTCTTGATAGTAGAAAGGTCCATGGGGTTCTTCACTATGTCAAAATAATCCTGCAAGAATACACAGTGTATCAAAACACTACTACAGAACTGGGTTGTGAAATGACACCATGCGCATTCTCAGCATATAAATTCTGCAGTGCATCAAGAAAAACAGGTTCCTCCCTGACTTGATTGTCAAACTGCTTGTGACATACAATGAAAACTCTAAGTAATACCATATCACTCCCCAGTACTTCCTTTTCATTATTCCTTTATTTCTCAGGCTCTAATGCTCTTCTACTCCTGATGAAATAAAGCCACTCTAATTTTAGTCAGCAAAACAAGTAGTACTAACAGTAGGAAACGGCAATGTTTTTGCAGCCACTGTGATCTGAGGATATACAAGAGCGTTAATAGAAAGTGATTGGTTTTAATAGACCCCACAATCTTAATAAACAAAAAGAAATAACCATATTAGATGATAAAAGTTATCACGTCTCCTCTAAAGAATGCCTTTTTCCAATCTCCCCATCAGTTATATGACCACTTCCCCTCCAAAAGTCCTCAGAATATGATAGCCAATTGAGAGCTTGTTAAAGAAGATAAGCAACATTTATGTCTGCTTGTAATACAGCAGGCCTTGAATTTTTGCAATATCTATCCTAAAAAAAGCATACATCAAACAAAGAAACAAAACAAACAAAACACACCCTTTCAGGCAAGAAATGTCGCCCAAAGCACCTAACTAGAACTTCTATGTCTACATATTTGTGTGTAAATAATAAACTTGTGTGGTCAATCCAGAGAGTTTAACACACAGATCCTCAAAGGATAGTAATGTCTTCTGAAAACAATTCTAAAACAATCAGAAACTTTGATCTAAACAACACTAGAAGTTGAATAGTCTCTTTGCTCATAACAGATTAATAATCATTGAAGAACTTATTCTTTAAAAGTGGTCTTGATCTGCTTAATTTCCCACATATTCAGCCAAGTTTTATATATTATGAGAAAAACCTATGGAATTCAGCAATAGAAGCATCCCAACATGAAGCAATATCCATAAAAAGCCCATAGAGCATCAGGGATCTGTTGGCAATCCCTTCAGCGTATGATACACCTGCTTATTTATCAAAAGCAACACAGACCTGAACAGCCCTTTGAAAAAACAAACTTTCCTAAGTCAGACACTGTATGTCCCACTGCCCAAACTAAACCTCTTCAAATGCATCAATATACAAATGTTAACAAGACAGACATAAGCTGTTCTCAAACAGGTATGTCATAATATAGTAGTTTTGAATTAAAGCCAGGAAAGCATCTTGCTAAGACACTCACAGGAATTCCTAGTAGTTGGGGATCCACAGGCTGTCGAAATGGAAGAGACTCTGGATCCTGACGGTAAAGTGCCTCCAGTGTTGGCATAAGTGCCTGCCGCAACTCTTCTGGCTTGAAAACTTTTGGAAAAAAAAATAAAAAATCAACATTAGAAAGATAGCAGAAACAGCTGTAAGGAAGAAACTTGCTGGAAAATGTGAGGTCTGTGGAAAAAAGACTACAAACAATGGGATTAAGTTACTGAGCATGGCCTGTTTATCCTCTGCTACACTGAGTTCTGAGGAGGATATTGAAATGATCACCTGGTCACAAGGAAATGGCCAAAATAAAGAGAATCTTGTTCTTATCACAGGAAGACACCGCTACATTTAATGGAGACAGTTTACCTTCCAAATATGACCGCTTTCTGACGTCCCAAGAAAAACTTGTCTAGAAAATCTGTAACTGAGTATTTAAAATCTCTATTGTATTGACAATTTCACTAAGGCTTAACATCTAATACTAAAGCCTTAAAGAACTTGCCCAAAGCCAATTACAAGCACATGTATTATTAGACAGTTTTGTCCAAAAGCCACAAAGAACAATCCATATAAGCCTACTCAGTACGAATGAAGAAAGCTCAAGTTTTTTTTTCCCCTGTAGATTTCTCTAGGGAGATGCAGTGAATTTCACTCAAGACAGTATTCCTGCTTACTTTTTTTCTTAGACTGCCCAGCTGCCGGAGAAGACTGAGTAGCTGGAGTAGTGGGTCTTTCTTCCCCCTCTGGTATTTCAGTCTTCACTTCAGATTTCTTCTCTTCTTGTTCCATTGGGTCTGGTTTACATTCTTCCACGACCGGTTCTACTTTAACCTAGAAAGTAGTTTGGAGTATGTCACTTAGGCTCCTGTGAAGCCACCCATCCATGTTTCTGTCCTTTAAACCTATCTGCCATCCTGCCCACCACTCTTCCCTAGGATTAAGGGTATCTACTTTGTAAAACTTCCTTGAAGCAACTTAAGGCTGTTTCTTCTCATCCCATTATCCACTATTCTAACATTTAACAGCTGCCAATAGCATCTGAAGGAGATACCCAAGTGCCCTCTTGCATTGGCATTTACCAAAAAGCCTCACAGCTGCAACCACAATATCATGGTCCTTCCTGTGGCCACTGGCTTCTACCACCAGTTCACCATAAAAGAGAGACCCTTCTTTAGGCAGAAGTAGACTAAGACAACAATCAAAATAGCAGGCAGCAACTACAGCTATTTAGCTCTGGAAGGAATGGCTTGCATGGAGACAGAAAGTATCCAGCAGCACTAGATAAAGACAACCTACCCAACAACTGGCCAACAATCTTACCTCAGGTTTCTCTTCCATTTGCAGCTCTGTTTGTTCTGGTTCCCCTTCATCTGTTTTAATATCCATTTTCACTTCCTGCAAGGGTGGCTGCTGCTGCTCTGGAACAGTCTGCTGAGAGTTCACCTCTGTGCTGCTGGTGGATGGGGGGTTGGATACCTGCCCGTCAATGCTTACAGCTGGCTGTGAAAGCTGAGGGAACAACACACACATTACGAACAGGCTTCTAATGAACCCATTTTTCTTTCTCTAGTCTCCCTATACTACATTTCCATCAAGTTTAAATGCTTGCTAGTCCTTCTACTTGCTTCACCTGAAAAACATACTTCTACACAACTCCAATTATAGAAAAACATGCAACAGAAACACACACTGGAAGGCCTAGTACACAGAAAATTACACACTGTTTCCTTAGCATACACCACCACTAGGCATATGTAGACATAACTAAAGACCTCATCCACATTTCACAGTGAATTTCAAAACATGCACTAGAATTCTGAAAGACTCCCCCTCTGGAAACACCAGATGATCTATAGACTTGTCTTGATGCAAAAGGGTTACTTCCCAAATGCAATAAAACCTATTTTGATATTAAAGATGCCAGGAGCTACCTCCATTACCGCAGACTTGCACAAAAATAAAGACCATCTGAAAATTAAATCTTACACTTAAAACATTTGCAGGGAAAGCACAATTAAAGCATTTCCTTACAGGTGTTGTGGGGTGCTGAGGCTGCAGCGGTGCTGTTGGTGTAGGAACAGATGCAGTCGTGCTCTGCTGTGACAAGGGCTGCTGCTGTTGCTCTGCAGAAGGGGTAACTGGAACCGGAGGCTGGACTTGTGGAGGCAGCTGTGCCTGTGGAGGCGTTGGAGTCTGCCTTTGAGGGGGGTGCATAGTTTGCGACTGTGGTCCAGGTGGCAATGTCTGAGGAGTAGGTGTGGGGGCAGCAGTGGCAGCTGCTGCTGCCTGCTGTTGTTGTGATCCCAAGCCTGGGGGTGTGTGGTGAGGTGTCGGGGTTCGGCTAGGTACCGGAGAAGGAGAATTTCGGTGCATGGGAGGCTGTGGAAGAGGTGGGCAGTGAATATGGCTCCCTTGAGAACCTGGAGCCATTGCAGGAGAATTCACAGGACAGGAAGCGCTGGTCATTTGTGCCTGTGGGAAAACAAGTACACATTTGCAATGACTTGAAATAGAAAAGCAAGAGAAATTATTGACAAAGGGCTGCTTTCCCACAATTACTTGAATATTTTTTAAAATGTAGCAAACAATCTGTTTTGTTTTTAAAAACTCTATTTCAAAAGGAGAAACGGTCTATTTGATTTTTTTTAGCTCCATACAAACAAAGCTGTTTTATAATTTATTCAGGTCTAAGAGAAGTTTCATAGAGTAACTTATACTTGTTGATATATTAAAGAATGGCAGACCTACACTCCCAGTTCACAAAACGTTTCTTTCTAAAACTGCAGATTTATACATCCTGAATATGGGACAATGCACCACAGTGAAAAATTGCATTCAAATACACTTAGTGTGCCCATGCCCCCACCCCCAAGACTAGAAACTGAATTTACCATCACAAATAAGTACAGCTGGAACGGTATCATTAAAAGATTACAAAAAAAAAAGTATTGGTCAAGGAAAAAAAGCTGTCACTCCACAATAATCTTGCCTGCAAACTAGGAAGAAGCATCAACGAGAAGCAAACTGACGCTCCCTACTTCTTCCTGGCCTGAAAGGTTCTTGCTGAAAAGGGAGAGGGAAAGGACAGAAAGGAAACTGCTAGACTGTAAGTTCAGATCTTTAGTAGTGATAACCCTCCTATCCCCCACAGCCAGCAATACACAGTGGTCCTGGACAGACATGCCTTTTTATGACTTATTCTTCCACGATCTCTTAATTTCTCAGGCTCTGCTGCCTCACTGTTAAGCAAGAAATTCTTAACTACTGCATGCTGAGTGACATTTTCTTCTTTGCTCCATCAAACCAAACTTAAAATTCCTCTATCACACTTAAACTTAAGCTCGAGAACAAGCCTACAATGTTCCCAGTGCTACATCAGGAAAACACACAGTCCCAATAAATGAATTCAGTTGACTATAATTCCAAAAGCATCTTGAGAAAACAAGTTCTCCTCCATTACCAACTGAACAATAAAACCAGCATACGACAGACCCCACTGACACCACTTCCACAAATCAGAAACTCACTTGAGAAACTGGTGTCTGATTGCCAGGCTGAGTCATAGGCATGCTCGCTGTGTTCATTCCTGGGGAAGAAGCAGGGAACTGGGTCTGTTGTAAAAATTGATTCTGACCAGAAGGCTGGCCAACTCCTGGTTGCTGCATACGTGAAGGAAATCCCATCTGTTGGAAAAGAAAGGAACTTATTTCACACAATGTGTGTACACTTCCATAACATTTTACAAAAACCCCACATTTATCTTGTTGCACAAATTGATGCTTGTTGCTTATCTGTAGGATACGATACGGAAAGCCTGTTTACAGCTCCTCTCAAAAGACAACGGTTATGATCATTTCCCTTATAAACTAAGGAAAAGGATATTGATTTCAGATAGGGACTGTGACTTAAGATTTTTGTTCCTTGTTTTAAAGGACGCAGCACCACAAAAAGCCACTTAGACTTCGTTTTTAGGCATTTTTCACCACCAAGATCTAAAGTCTTACCATAGACTAGGAGCAATCTTTCAACGGAGATTCAGAGGAACCAAAGGATCAAGAGAATGAAGAAATAATACTTGATTTTTTTTAAATTTTGTTTTAAGGAAACCAGAGCAAGCAGAAGCAAACCTGCGAGCTCAGCAGCCCGGCCGCAAGGCACACTGACCTGGTTCATGGCCCCAGCCTGGCTTAGCTGTCCAGGGTGCTGAAGAGGAGGGGTTTGCCGGGGTCCCATCGGTGACAGCTGCATGTTCATCTGGCCAAACTGATTCATTCCTGTGCGTTTGTGCCAAAAAAACCACACTTATAAACACAGACCCGAATTCTCCTTTGGGCACCATTCAACATTTGGAGAAGAAGTGCTGTCAGTTTATTCCTCATTTTGTTTTCTAGCAACTAGTTTTAAAGCATGCAGTACTATAAAGGAAGTATTTCCTTCTATCAACCAGTAACGTGGAATAATTTCAACTACAGTGTCCTTGCTGCTATACTCCTTCACAATACCGACTAGGTGGATTTTTTGCCCCCCAAAAGACTTGTTTCCCCTAGCTGTATCAAAGCTCTGAAGGTTGAGAGCTACAGGAGTGCACAATAAATAACCAGAAGTGTCACATCCACTGCTGAAGATCAACTTTCAACAGAAAGTTGTATTATCTTAATTACATACTAGAAATTCAGGTATTGAATCCCAAATTGAATCTTCAGTTCCTTGAGTACTTTGTATGTTGGCTACAATACTTCCTGACTACCTAACAAATGTTTTGCCCCTTCCTTCTGTGCAGTAATTCTCACCAACTTCCCTCTGCCACCAACACGTCCTCATCTAAGCTGGCTAGGTCTACCACGTTTGACTGACCCCACCATCCTACGTTCACATGATCCGAAGTTCCAAACGCATCAAGTTCTTTATTTAACAAAGAAAGCAGCTAACATGCAGCTCTTAAATTCACAAGATCATGAAATGTTATTGGAGAGATATATATAGGGTTTTATATATATTATATATAGGGTTATGTGTTATACAATATAGATAGATATTTTCTTAATCAAATGGGTGAAACAAGGGCCATAACACTTCAGCAAGAGCTGCCCGATCCCAAGATTCCTTCAAAAAAAATAAAAAAAAAAAAAAATCACACTAGCCAATTTTCTTCAAAGTATTTACCTGGCTGTGCCTGCATGCGATTCATCATCTGGTTTGGCACATTGGCACGTATCAGGGTTGGGTCAGGAAGAGGACCATCTGGAAAAGATATTGGAATAAGATTATGGCATTTAGAAGAACACCTGGTTTCATCCACCAAACGTTTCAGTGAGAATTACACACTAAAATCCACGTGTGAAAAAAGTGTACAACACAGTCCAGTAACTCCAAACACTCCTGAAGAGTCCTTAAAGTGTGAAGCAAATCCAAAAACTTCACTGAAAGTATAAGCATGTCCCATTGACAGAAATATCCTCTAATTTAGCGTCAGCTTTCAGAAATTGAGGACAAATTTGAAGTATGTTATCAAGGTACAATGACAAACTCAGTAGCTCACAAACATTCCAGACCACAAGAACTTCTACAGAACAATCTACACTGTTACTTCACCTCTAGATTTAAAACACTATGAAAACTGTATGGTTCAATTACATATATACCAAAGCTCTGAAGTTTGAGAACTACCAGAGTACATGATAAATAACCTAAAGTGTCACATCTACTGCTGAAAATCAACTTTCTACAGAAGTTACAACAAATAAAGTCACAGCATCAACATTGAAGACTCTATCTTGGTAATGCATCTCAGTAAATCCTGTTCTGACTTCAAGCATAAAAAGACCCAGAACTGGATTTTTATAGATTTACCAAGATACATTCAAATTCAAGCAGGACAAAAAGAACTCAGATGAAGATTCTTGCAGCATATGCCGGGAGCCACTGGACCATTCTCTGGTTTTCACCACATGCTGGAAAGACACCACTTGTCCAAAAAAACCAAAGATGGCACAAAACAAGCACTATCTAAACTTTCAAATGCATAAATACCTAAGCACTTCAATCATCACATGCTGTGCCTGTCATGCTGCAATCATCAATATTTGCTTAGCAACAACAGTAATAGCGATTATTATTTTGGACACCAAACAACTAAATAATATGAAAATATATTTCTCTTGCAGTAACTGAAGTTATCTTTAAATCAATTAATTCTAGAGGTGAATCTAAGGAGACTGAAGTTCTACAACGTTAAGGATGCAACTTAATCTCCATTCCCTCCACCCACAAAGTAAGCGTAAAGGTTTACAACATTTCAATTTGTTCAGAAGACTAACTGCTTTTGGATGACCTATGGTTATTCCCACATAAGCAAAGGAAAGATTTTGCTAGTACTTCTGAACAAAGAGGAGGAAGTTCTCTTTAGCTTTGAGCAAGCCAGGAACCTATGAAACAAGAAGTGCAAAGTGGTCACCAGCCTAACAAAATCACGGTAGACGATTCCCCTGCACCAGGTGGTTGGCAACCCAACTGTTCTTACTTGTAGACATCCCTGGCTGGGGCTGTCCCATGTTGGGCCCTTGATTCATGGGAGCCTGTGGCATGCCCGGAGCACTAGGCATCAGGTTTTGCTTCTGCAGCCGGGTTCTTCGTTTCTCCTCCAACTCCTTCTGAATCTTATAGATCTTCTCCGCTAGCAAGTGATAGTACTCTGCCTGTTGGAGAGGAATTCAAGTCAGGAAAGGAGATGACACCCACGTTAAGTAAAGACAACAGATCACAGCGATTAAAGCTTGGAAAACAGCTTTCCACACACATATATCTGCTTGGGTGGGGGTGTCTCTCCCTTTGCAGGGGCTGCTGGGCAGATAGGAGGGCAAAAAGGGGCACTGCTGGCAACCATCAGGCCAACACCAGACATTTCTGATTCTCCCAAAGAAGGGTTGGACATAAGAGTGAAGAGCTTCATGCTGCTTTCAAGGGACCCCAAGAAGTCTCGGGCACAGCACACCCCAACAGAAACACCCAGGCAAAAGCCTGCAGCTGGGTGGTTCCTACACCCCATCCAGCAGCCCCCAAACACACATTTCCTCAGCCTGGGAGTCTCATCTGTGTTTTCACTCCTCTAACTCCTCAGTCACTATGGAATCAAGGCAGACACACACAACTGAACACCAGGGGATGGCATCTCACCCTGCTGTTTGCCGATTCATACATATCCCCTTCCACTTTCCGAGCGTACGCCACCAGATTCTCCATACGCCGATCCTTCAGTGCTGCAGGGTCAGGAGTGGGAAATATGGCTTGGACTCTGGGCAAAAATAAAAGCACACAAGTGGTTAGAATATCCTCAGACTGGGACATCAGCACTAACTCCAGTGATCTGAACACAAAGCAGCAAGTCTTCTGACAGACTGCGGCACTGCTACTGCTCCCAGGGGCACTGCTCCCAGTGTAGGTGGCTTGAAAACAGGGTGGGACACTTCCAATCCAACAGCCCAAAACCACCGGAGGAAGCCCCATCTTTCAGGCTTCTGCTTTCCCTTCTCACCGACCCTGACAAAACTCACTCCCCAGCCCCCTGGTTTTGGAAGCTGGGCTTTCTCCTTCCCCACAAATACACCTCAGAGGCAGCAACTCACTTAACAGGAGATTATTGGTATTAGCTACTCACAATTTATGAACAAGGTGGTTTCGGAGATCCTGAGTAATGTCTTCGTGCCACTGCTTTCGAATTCCAGTATTGGATGGTTGAGCTGTTGGCATGGCTCCCAAACTGGCAACATTGGCGCTTTCACTCATCATGGGGCTTCAAAAAACAGAGCAAGAATTGAGGGCAAAAGTCTAGCCCAAGCTTAGTCATCTTACAGTCATAGCCTCTTTTAGAATAACGTTAGGACAAAGTGCTAGTTCAGCCATTCCCTAATCAATGGACAAACTCTGCAGAAATAGCTGCACAGACACCAAAACAACGCCGTGAAAGAGTACATGCTGTTCTACCCAAGGATTTGGAAAACTGCAACAAAAGCTACAAAATCCAACGGGAGAGATAGCCATCAATGGCATTTACCCCACTGTTTATGCAGGAAGTGCCATGAGATCAAAACAAAAATCACTGGGGTGCAAATAATAATTCAACTTACTTTTGAGAATTCATGGTTGAATGCAACATTGAGTCAGGCAGCAGATTAGAGGTTTGAACCCCTACTCCTCCATTCACTCCCATTGGATTTGCACCTAGAAAACAGAAGAATAAGTATTCTTCAATGAACAGCCCATTTACTGTGCAAGATCAGTACTTGCTCAACAATAACAAGGGTCTAGACCTTCAAGTACTTTCATTTATGTGAAGGCAGTTTAATTACCCATTGCTCTCTTTACCCTCTTCCTTTTCCAAACTGACAAAAGTCCGTGGCACGACACTGGTGACCTCCACGTGAAGCATCACAGCACATTACTCCTTTGCACATCTTCCTGAACTTCACAACAAACAAGCAATTGCAATTTGCTGCAAATGTTACATGCCAGAGTCCTTTTCTGTGACTCCCTAACTAAAGATTCAGCATTACCAGCCACTTCTGTTTTTTTGTTTAGAAGCTACTGGCATTTTTTTGTCATTCAGAGGCTTACAAAATACATTCATAAAGGCTTCAAAAACCTAAACCATCAGCTACCACCTACATCTGACAAGGTCCCCTCTCACCCACTCTATACTTAAGGATCCTACAACTAACTCCAGTCTTTATGCTAAGAAGGAAGATCTGACAATCCTTTGCAGGAAAAACGTCTAGTAATTCTGTTACGTTACAAAATCCATTTTTCTGAATCACAGCAGACCTCAATCACCGCAAAAACCTGCTTATTTTCTTCACACACTACAGTTAAGACTAAAATAGTCAAGACAAATGCAGCATATTTGTCTGGAGCTTCTAATAGATCACTTTGTGAAGCTGAGTCGCACGAATGCCGTTACCAAGCTTCACTGTGCATTTAGGACATCTGAATCCTACAGAATCTGTATTCCAAGCAAAATTAGGCACTGCGTACAAGAGAAATCCACTGAAATTAAGTATAATCAAGCCTAATACATACCTCTAATATCACAACCAAGTGTTTAACAGTCTTTTCATAAAGCTGCCTCCAGCCTCCCTTCCCTTAGTCACTTTCTTCTCCTTCCCAAATTCACTTTGCCATCTGAGAGCAAGCTGATGCAGAAGACAACTGTCAACCTTTGCCTCTTTTCAACTGCCAAAACCACCCATTTGTTTGATCTACTTAGGACTGCATCTCTTTCACATTGCAGTCCTCACCAAATCCTGCTGTTTCTCCTAAACCAGCCCTGTTGTCATGCAGGTCATGACCTGATGATTCCTCACTTGTAATTCCCTCCTTACACACCCGCTCCTAATAATGAAACAACTGTCAAAAGTCTACACTCTCAATGCCTGTCCTTTCTATATTAAGCTTCAGTTTTTTTACTCTCCCAGAGCTCTTCAACATTTCAGTGGTATTTTTTAATCAGTGCTACAAGGAGTGCCCAATAAGAATGTACAGGCCAAACTCTGTGCCTATAAATTAAAAAAAAACACCAAAAAACAAATCAAACCAACCAACCAAACAAAAAAACCAAAACCAACATCAGAGAAACATTTTGCTTCAGGAAAATAGATTACATTCCTTTTAACCTTTTATTGCCCTCACTATAACATTTTGGAGCTTCTAGAAATTCATCTATTTGTAAGACACTCTAGTGCACAGTAGAAAACCATATTATTTTATAAGCTCTCAGGACCTTACACCCTTCCTTTCCCCTCCTCCCCCTTTCTTTTTAATGCTTTACACACTGGAAGGAAAAGCTTTAGCAGTATACAAGTCACATGCAATCTATGAGCACCAGCCACACAATTAACAAGTCTACTCTACCCAACAGTCTTTTCCTGAGTAATTCAGGAGTAGCATGTCCTTTGGTGTGGAAACAGCACAAACTGCAGCCTACAACCAAACGCTATCTCCCTCTGCAATCTCTCAGGTCCTTCCCCATGGGATTCCTGTGCATACACAGCAATCATTGCGTACATGAGCTTGTCATAGGGCACACAGGCAGGATCACTACAATTCTGTACAAGCTTTGGACATATCTCTACCAGTTCATCTTTCCTCTTTTCCATTTAAAAATACACCTCTACTTAAGCAACTCAAGTGAGGAGCTGGGGGTGAGAAAAATCCTTGTGATGTAATTTCAAACCACCAAAATCAGATTTGATGGTTAAAGGTTACTTCATTTGACACTAGTGACAGCCAGGTTAGAATTAATTGCACTTCAAATTAAAATGCTTATACAGTCTTTTGTGATTTTGCAATAAGCCACCCAGACAATTTACAGTTATGAGTCCACATGACAGGATTCAAAGAGAAAGTCTTATTTACTACTTTTCATTTCTAAAACAAACATTACATATCTGAGATACAACTGTAAAATGCTGCAGTCTGAGTGACAAGGAAGTACATTTGAATCCAGGCATTCCAATGCATGCATTTCCAATTAAAAACTCCTAAAAAGCCCCAAACTTGCATTACAATACAATTATAAAGCTACAAAATAACATGATATAAAAAGCTTTGGAAAATTTTCTCTCAAAAAAAAAAAAAGTCATTTTCCCAAAGAAAATACTTTTCCCAGATAACTTGTTTTCCAAGGGAAGGCAACTGGACCCTCTATGTTCCAGTTCCACTGGGTAACTTGCTATCTCAAGTTTAAAATACTGCAAAGCCATACCTTTTACAAATTAACTTGTAAGCTAGTAGGTTAAGAAAATTTGCATTAGATACAGCATGGGAAAGTTGCCCGTAGATTGTATTTCACACTAGCAGATAAACTTACTCATAGGATTCATAGGGCGCAGACCCTGGGGTGACTGTCCTTGTTGCTGATTCTTCACTTGAGCCTGGGGCTGTGTCTGCATCTGGTTCCCTTGATAGGTGAGTCCCAGGGCTGCGTAGGCTCTCTCGATGGAGCTGGGGTCTATCTGACTGGTAGTGTTTATGCTGGGTGTTGTCTGCTGCCCCACGCCCACAGAGCCAGTATTCGCAAGTCCTACTGCAGCTCCACCCAGCAGCGCTGGAAGAGAACATACCAAGTTAATAGGGACAGCAGGAGATACCCAAAGAGGTCCACAGAAACAGGGAAAGTATATAAAGAGTTCATTGGCTGTTCCAAAACTAAAACATCTCCTTCTAGGAGTATGCAGAGAAGAGGCCAGGTCTGGAAAACCTGTCATGAAACAAGGAGACAAGTTTTGACCCAATCAGTCATTCCAATAACGTGCCGTTTTCCCTTAGAGTGGGATTTGCTCTCAACAACTCTAAGTATTTAGGACACATCTGTTTGCTTCAAACTGAAAACAGAGGCACACTATGTCACAGAGGCTAAAGGGAGAAGAGTACCTACTTTTATTTAAAAAAATTTTCTTTAAACAAGAAATAGTTCACATCAGTCATGAGAAAATCCCAAAGTTACTTTAAGAAAGGAGAAAAAAAACCTCAATGACAAAAGTCTTGCCGAAGGTTTTAGCAGGAAGACCAAAGGGACACAAAGAGAAGGAGGAAGAGACATCTGATGCAAACAAAGGATGAAGACAGAAGCAAATATCAGGGCTGAAATGATACAACCCTCTGTGTTTGTGTACATCTGTCTCCAGAACCTGGCCAGCTGGAGGAGGTGGTAATGAAAAGCAAATCATCTGATTGAGAGAAGATGACTTGCTCACCCTTACCACTCTTTAGGAAAAATCCAAGTAAGTTAGAAAGATTCCATAAACACTAGCTATCAGAGACAGAAAAATACTCTGCAGCTCCAAAGCAAAAGGAAACTACATATTCCCAGGTTGGAACATCACTGCTACAACCTGGGTGCAAAAAAGTTTAACTCCTGACATGCATTTTATGGTTTATCCAATACACACAACTCCCCGGTAGACTTACATTGTTGATTTCTTTTGTCCCCAGCATTTTTGAGAGGCAAACATACAGGACAGTCGTGTCTGGTACAATTCTTCCAGTGAGAGATGATTTGTCGGGAAGACGCACAATGTGCCACTGAGAAAGGGAGGGAAATGAAAAACCTTTGCAAACTACTGCCAGTATCTCCACATGGTCAATATAAACTGGGTAGGGAGCAACTACTTCTCCCAGGGCACAGATCTGTATCACAGGTCAGTAAAGTATTACTTGAAATAGTTCAGCGCCTACTAGCCCCGAAAATGTAGCTACGTATTTTCAAGTACTATTGGCTCAACTCAAGCTTACTTGAAAGCTTTCTGTTATACAGCCAAGCCTATGTCTCCCTGGCTCGAAAGATAACACCATATACATCAGCAGGCAGACTGTACCAAGCAACTGAGGTGCCAGCAATTGGCACCACCCAGACAAGCTTAGGCTACCAAAAAGGTAGCACACATTTTCCTTGGCTACTAGGACAGACTAAGAGTTCACCAGTGGCAGGAGCAGCTTAATTCCTAGCTACCTATTACTTGAGCTTTGTCTCTTCCATTTAAGGGAGATGGGTAGACTTCCACTTGCAGATTCCTGCTTTGTGTCTACCCTTACCAGAATGCAGCATCCAAAAGATCTTACAGTAAGTTAAGCAAAAGATCTTCACTCATCTCTTTGTGCTATCTTGCCCCCTCTAACTTGCCTAAACTTTAAAAGCTCAGACGATGTTTATGTTTTCCATTCTTAAGGGGACAGACAGGTTAAATTCTACTATCCAAGCCACCCACTAGTTCCCCATCTCCTTCTAGGAGCCCCTCTTGTCCTGCAAATGCTGACTGCGTCTATATAACCACACCTCCACTTACCCTGGCAAGACTTGCCAGCTTGACAATGTGTCATGTGGTTCAGGACATTCTTCATGGTTCGGCAGTGAGGGAGGTTGCACTGTCGCACTTCCCCGTTGGCTTGTTCTCGCCGCTGACACTTGTGAGCGTGTAAGAGGAGAACTAGTTGTTGCTGAATGAGTTTGCGTTTCTCTGGATCCGCTGTCGGTGCTCCAGACCCCATTCCTTGAGAAGCTGCTGGCCCCATCCCAGCTTGTTGAACTTGGGGAGCCTGCTGCTGGCCCTGGAGAAGGTGGAAAAAAAAGTTTGCAGAAATAAATCTATTTCTGAGAATAATCAATTTAGCAAATAAACAGCAACAGAAAGAAGAGAAACAACTACTGCATTCTGTAATTAAGGGAATGATTCTGTGTGATTCTGTGAATACCCCACCTATCTGTAGTTCTGGATGACCCATATTAAATATACACCTTAGCAACAGTGCTGGCAATAATTCTCTTGCCAAGCACAATTTCTTCCCCGTAACACTCTCCTATTCCTAGCTCTTGCCTTATAAAAGACCAGCAGAACCTAACTTTGCACATGCCCACTGGTTAATTTGTGGTGCTAGACCAATCAGAAAATATTAATAGCACTTAGACCTCATTTTGGAGGCTAGAGAAGTTGCATCCACAATTCTTGCATTAATGGAAGAAAGCACCTTTTAAAGCAAATAAAATTTTCCCTCTATTTCAGTATAAGGTACCTCAGTTTGACTGTTCCTAGAAAAGGAGAACGAAGGGGAAGTTATGAAAACCTTTTTCCATCAGGAAACTTGCACATAAGCATTCCAAAAAAGCATCTCTTAGTCTGACAGATGAAGCACAACTTCAGGATAATACACGCCACAGAACTAATGTCAAGTACGACAATTTCTAATACTTCTTCTGTACTTGTTTATTTCTTCACACTTCTTTGTATTTCTTCCAGGTGACACTTGAGGTGTACTCAGCAAAGGAGAGAGGCTCAGGGACTCCATGTTCCTTGTATCACTTCAGTTAACAACCTTCAGTATCTAACAGTCTCTTCACAGAGACTTTTAGAGGATGTTTCTGGAGATCTCCAGATTTTTAGAGCTCAGCTACCTGCATTCCTAAGCCCCAGTTCTCCTATAGCTCTTCAATACTAGTATTAACCTTTCATTTTCCAAGGAGACTTCACCAGTTACTCAGGGATTGTACATGTCCCAATACGACCGTAACTGCCTTGTTTGCAGCCTGTCATTCTAAACAACAACTGAAGTGGTAGCAACTTTTCATTCTGAGGTTCAGCTGGGTAGCAATTCAACTTCAAAAGAGTTACATACTCTGCACTGTACACAAGCTTGACAGTCAGGGTTCTGAACAGCAAGTTCTAGCTGCTTCTTTACCAGTTCATACAACCAACTGGTTGCACTAAACTCCCAGTGTTTCATGCTCACTTAAAAACATCAAATAAAACTCATGGGATTGAGCTCTTTCTAATTCAAAGGCACAAAAGTTACCTGGAAATGGTTTTTCAGCAAGAATTACTACGATCAAGAGACTGACCCCCTCCTCCAAGGAGATGGAGGGGGAAAGAAAAAAGAAAAATTGAAGTGGGGAAAAGCACAAGCTATATTCAGAAGCGTGAACTTGTTTCCCAAATTAAAAAAATACAGGGTGGGAGTAGGGGAAGGCAGATCATGTATGTTATACCTCCAACCAATTTAAGCTAAAATAACAAGGCTAACACATTCAGCCACCAGTGTTAATGTGAGCATGCCTTCACACTAGGTATGACAGCTGCAAAAACTTAAAACATGTCATATTACTCAACTTTGGTCTGCTACAACATTTGCTGGAGACACCTTTCGTTCTACTTACCATGTTAGGCATTCCTGTCCCAGGAACTGGCTTCTTGTCCATTGGAAACTGTGGTAAGCTATTCTGCAGTCCAGCTTTATTTTGCATCTGAGGCCCAAGTCCACCGGCTCCAATCTGCTGCCCGGTATTCTGACTATATGGCTGGCCGTAAGGGCTGGGATTGCTCATCATTCCCATCTAGGAATTAAAATGGTAAGATGTTTAAGTTAAATATCTTAAGTTCACAGTGTAAAAAGAGGAATACTTCAGAGAAGCAAGAGTGATCACAGCCATGAACCAGCTGCAATGCAATACTGATCCACATGCTTTCCCTCCTCCCTTATGTGCACGTATTTACCCATCACACAACATTAACTCCTCAACCAGACGGTTCCTATAAACAGTGAGGCCAACTTAGCAACCTTTGAGGTCAGTCTGGTCAGAATTGGCCTGATTATTTCTCTATAAAAGATTTGGTTCAACAGACCTCTCATTTCAGCTTCCCCAATCACAAATTTGTATGTCACAAATATGTAACTTGCAAGTCTGGAAGAATTCTGCTCCCTACATCTGTGCAGACTCCAAACGGAGACAAATACCACCTTCATTTATATCAAGCAGGGTTTATCCCCAAAACCTCCCACCCAACTGTCAGCACTCCCACAGCTCCTCTCCAGACAGCCGTAACAATGCATGTCTGCATTTTCAGTACACAACCTTTTTCAATTTAAGAATACACCGTAGGCATAGGTAACGCCACACACCATCACACAAGCACAGTGACTCATTTGCAGTGAGCAGTACTAGAGGTCAAAGGAGATGGTAGGAAGGAAACTCTGCAAGCAAAACAAACCAGTGAACCATTCATCCACAGGGGAAGTAGATTTGTATTTCACACAAGCTATACACTCTTTTCTGCAGTATGCATCGCCTATTTGCATATTCAACAGTTTTAGCATTCCAAAACATACCATTTGTTGCCATAGAATACCCCAGAATCTAAAGAACAGTCAGGATCAATCTTGCTAATAAAATCATTTGTCCTCTGACATTTTTTTTCCCATTCCTTGCATTCCAATCTATTTTTTTCATGGGAAATTTGGCCTTTCAAGACCAAAACAACTAGCCATAGAGGACCAAGAAAACCAAAGATCTTTGTTAAGATTACCAAGCTCTCACCATGACTCAGGCAGGATCCTAGAGGAGCCATAACTCATAATAAAGGCACAAAAATACTTTAAAGAGCTGCATTGTTTCAACTCACATTAGCATTTGACTAGACAACGTTCAGCCTCCTTGGTGCTTTTTGATTCAAGCCTGAGCATTTTCCTGCATCCAAAAAAATTCACACAACCTCTTATGGTAGTTTGTTTCCAGTCACTCCCACATTTATTCTCAAAGCATCCTCCCCTGGCAGATCTCCTTACCAAGCTCCTCCAAGCTTCTCCAACCTGCACAGAGAAGTAACCTACGTGGCCAGAGATTACCTGCAATTAGTCACACACTTTCGTTTTTCAGGTTGTCAATCCATTATAATGGCCTTCAGTTTGCATTTACAAAATAAAGCAGGATCAAATCCAAGCTACAGGAAAAGGAGCACAAAACTCACTAAAGAACCTGCTAGTCCAGACATCTGATATGTACGAGCAAATTCCCTTGAGCCCCCCGTCTCCACACACAAGCAATAACCATAATCACACAGCAGTAATTCATTAGAGAGCAATGAAAAGAATCTCTACACAAGGTAGATAAACAAACTATGCAATGATCAGGCAGAACTAAAAAAGCTTCATTTCCTCAGTCTCCTTTGGCACCACCCCTGCCGCGTCTTGACTGCAATGAATACACACATGGTGACCAATGAGGCAGCTGCTGCCAAAAACGGAACAGGTTAAGGCTCAAACCCTTCCTGCCTCTCCCTCGGAAGACTAGTAAGATCTTGTGTGCAAGTTGAGCAGAAGAAGAAAAAAGAAAAACATAAGGAGTCAAACACACTTTCAGGAGTCTTCCCCATTCTCACCGCTGCCTCAAACTGACCAACGGGTTCAAGACTTAGTGAAGGACTGACAGAGGGAATTATTTCTTTCAGAAAACAAGGTGTGTTTTCCTGTAAGATAGCCTGATCCCTTTGGTTCCAGACAGAGCTTTGAAAGCAAATACCTCCCCAAAACCAGAAATTTCTCAGCAAAGTTTTCAAGTTCATTAAAATCATAGTTCCCAAAGTTAGCTGACACCTGTGAGTACAATAAAGCACAGACTATGTTGGCCATCACTAACGCTGCCCCCATATGACTTCCGCAACTTATGCTATCAGTCTTAAAACACATCCAAACAACTAACCAAACAATTTAGAAATGAAGACTGAAGGCACATTTTCACACCCTGGTGTCATAGGGAGAAATCAAAATGCCCAACTCGGACAACTGGGGACTCCACACGCTAATACCGAAGTATTCAGAACCACTGTGGCCTGACGAGTCGGCTCTGCCCTGGCTGCAGGGCTAGAAACCCAAACCTAGACTTAAAAAATCACCTTTGCTGTGTCACCCAAAACGGAAGCTTTCTGATGAAACTCAGGGATGAAACTTGACCATGCCAGTCAACCTTTGTATCTGCAATACAGCTGGAGACATAAAGTTTATGTGAAGCATCTGGCTTCTTCCAATGTACTAATCAAGTTGGCCCAGCACAGAAGATCTGTTTCTCAGGTATGAGCCATTGGCACTGTTGGGATGCAAAACCAGCCCCCTCAAAGCAAGCTGTCGCCAGGGCAGAAGCACAGGGCTCCACTCTCCCTAGGACTGAGAACCATCGTCCACCCCACCAAGTGGGCTTCTTTCACCCTGCTGTAGCCAGGGACCTGGCAACGGAGGACTACATGCCCAGCTGCTCCTGACTGGAGTAATCCTCAGTTCCCTGTCTCAGCCTATAGGAGAGGCAAAGCCCAAAGAAGCATGGGGCAGGTTGAAGGGGAAGCATGCCAAACTGATTCCAGAAGCCACACGCTCAAGCAACATCTAAGAAGGGATGCTAAAAACCAAATGCCGCAAGATCTCCTGGAACAAATCAGCAGACATCAATTGGTCCACATGAGACCGACACCTGCCAGTTGTACAGCTGAACCTCACAGCAATGCCCCTGGGTCCTGCTGTCACAGACCCACTGACCTGACACCAACAACTTGCATGCAACTCTAGACTGAGTCAAGAGAAGGGTCATTTGGGAGATTCTTCACCCGGCATAAGGTGGCCTTGTGACCTTGGCACGACAAGGAGGAGCATGCTAATGTTACTTGCTGTGACATGTTGAGAAACATGAATAGAAGAAAACAAACAGGAAGATGTGGATGACCTCATGGCTACAGAAGTCAAAATAAAGATAATCCTATAGAATTTTATCAGTAGGAAACAACCGGAAAGACTGACATATAGTTCATCGTTACATTAATGATGCACTGGGAGTGAAGGATAGATAAACAAGTGCAGGAGAACCAGCAAAAGAAAGGTAGTGTTAGTGCCACTGCATGAGGCAAGTACAAGGCCTCATCTGCAATACCATGCAGAAACATACATGGCTGAATCACACCTGTAAGTCAGAGTGTAAACCCTACTCAGTCCTTCCTGGCCACCACCTCCTTCCACTGCTCTTTCCATTTCTCTTCTTAACCATCCCATCTGTTGTTTGTCTTCCTCTCCTCATAGCCTCAACTTACTTCCATCACATACGCAAGGACTTGCACATAAGGAAAAGCAGACAAAAATCCACATCTCAGTAAAGGAGAAGAGCAGGAAGGAGCAGCAAGGAGAACAGCAAAATATGACAATGCATAGCTGATAGACGGGAAAGGAAACTTTGAATGGTTATACCTTCTACACACACAGTGGAAAACGACTTGACTTTCCTGACTCTGACAGAAGCAGGGCTTGTCATAACCAGAATGCTGGAAGGTGTACCCCTCTCGTCATGTAAACAGCATGGATGACCCAAGTTCAAGAAACATCCCAGTTCACAAGCACAAGCAGCATCACATGGGGCTGTTCAGAAGCTCCCCCCGTCTGAGAAGAGCAACTACAGAAGTGGAGGAAATCCCACAAAATTTTGTTGTAATGCCTTGAAACACATGCATCTTCGGTTCGGAAGAAGGTCAAGTAACTAACTCTGTTTCTAGTTTTACTGTTGATACCAGAGAATACAAATTGAGACCCGTTACAGCTATGCACATAGCCATCACAATATTCTACTCTTTCTTTATTAAAGCAACTACTTCACCGACAGACTAATATTTGAAAGACAGCTAGATATCAGCAAGAGTATTGAAAAATAACCAGTTTTAAGATTTGCAAAGATAAAAATAATCATGAAGAAATAAATAAATAGAATTAAGTTTTAATAATATTCTTCCAAATAATCCAAAATTTGCAGTATCAACAACTACGTATCTTTATCAGCATGTAACTGAAGTGCATGCACTATTTAAGACCATACTGATGGGTTTGAGTATCCATCCAGATGTCCACAAGTGGAAGTTAATTAACATCCCTGAAACTGGAAAGTTAGTTTTATTAAATTCCAGCTGGCTCTTTAAAAACAAGAATGTATACCTGATAAATTGTACGTCATTTTCTAGTGCCATTCTGCTGACTGATAGAGCATTACTGGACCCAGACGTAATCAACAACAAAATTTTGCCAGTGATGTCTGCTGCATTCTTTCCAAGCACTATTATCAATCATTATTCTGCATTGACTGCATTATGTTTTAAGATACCTATTGCAAGACACTAGCATTATTTCACTGCCACCTGTGCAAGACACTCCCCAATCCACCCCAGGAACTTAGACTCAAGACAAATCTTTACTGCTCCGTTTCTCCCTCAAACACACACACATTCCTTCCTTATGCTAGGATAAATTAAGAAATTACTTATTTTTTCACCTTGGTTCAGCAAAGAAGAGAAAGAAAAGGATCAGAACACGCAATTACACTTTTAATGGATCATATGGTACACTTGGTACCAGAGTCTAAACAGTATGGATACATTTACCTGTTGAATCAAACAACTATTAAAAATAATAGGGCAAATCAAGAACACTGACCTTCTACATGAAATGTGACACTGAAAAGGCTAACACTAAGTGACATAAGGTGCTTTTATTTTCTTTACCTAATTTTACAATTTGAGGGTGACATCATCTTCAGTCTTCCTGCAATTTTGAACAGGACTTTATTATTCTGACATTTCTTATCTTACTTAAAGGAAGTTATGGAGATTCTTAAGAACTACATTTGCCTAACAGAGGTTAAACTGATAAAACCAAACATACCCATTATAACAGGAGAAACCTCTGTATTTATTCACAAACAGTAAGCCAAATGACAATTACTTAAATTACTACTGGAACTCTAAATAGTTCAAGTCATTTCACATAAGCGAAATACATAGCAGAGGTAGTAGTAATGCCCTTACTAATCTGAACGGCCTTCATGTCCACTTCATTACTTGAGTAACAGAACACTTCTTGGATCAGTGGGAGATGAAATCTAAATGACCCAAAGGCCAGGTGAACTTAGTCACTCTGTGACAGGGCACTGCTATCACAGAAATGCACTCACCGACTTAAGACACAAAATACCTTTCTCCCCTAATAAGAGGCCGGACAGTAAGACCGTAACTGGGCACTCTCAACAGAACCCAGTGGAACAACAAAGTGAATGTTTTAACTAGATATAATTCCAAATGAAGAATGGTTCAAAACAGGAAACATGAATTTGTTCTTAACTTATTATAGAGCTTGAATTTGTTATCTATTTACTTTTTAATTAATCAAAGCTGTAAAACTATCTAGTGAAACAAAAAGCCCAAAAAATGCTTAAACATTGAAAGAATCAAAGCATGACAAACATTTTCCAAAACTCTATTTTAAGAGTAATAGGCACGTCTGTCGTCCTCCTAACTTGCACACAAGCAAGCACATAGAAAACAAAAAGCTATTCAAGAAAGCTAAACTTGTTACAATTCCTTTCCCCTCCAAACTTCTAACAGTTCCTTTTAGTCTAGACTTTCACAGGCATTTTTAAGCTGGTACTGTCACCAAAGCAGGGTCCACACCCTCCTGTGACTGGCAGTAACTCCTTTAATATGCCCCCTCCCTAATACCAGCACTAGCTTTCCCACTGCTGAATATAAATTGGACCAGAAAAACAATCAAAATTAAAACTTTTTTAAAAGTTTTTAAATAATCATGTGAGTTTCAAGCCTGGATTAGTTCCCCAACACAGCCTGCCATGCAACTGGCACAGAGATGGCACGCAGACAGAATCGCTTCTGTGTCAATGACTGCTTACATCCTATGTAAAATGACAGCTTTAGACCACAGGATGTAAGTGGCAGATTATGACAGCACAAGTTTCTGTATACCAGGTGACCCCAAATCAATCGTTTACATTGACATCTGGAATTTTGAGCCCTAAAAAGTACCACGCACAACTAGAAAAGCTGGGAACTAATGTGTAAAGCAAACGTTCCACTCTGTTGCCAGCCAATGTTTTGGGAGGAGAGGAAGAAAACACTTCAGTAACGCCACAGGACAACAGAACAAAGCAGAAACGTAACCAATTTTGCTTTCCAAACTGACTAGCTATTTGGAGCTCATCTTTACTGGTGGAAGAGCATAACATCCTCCTTCCCAGTTAGTTAACATCACAGGAAACCTAGGCTATTCCGCCGTACAAACCATCACAGACAACACACCCCTGTTTTACTGAGAGAGAACTCACAGAGGCAACCCTCCCATCACCTAAGAGAGCCGACTTTGGCAGGCTAAATGATGAAGTTGACACAACTCAAGTGCCTGCTCTATCTTTTTTGTTTCCCCTCCTACTGAAGGACAGCTCCTGGACGACGCACATTTTCTGCAGCGATGAAGGACACCTACAGAAGTTATTACACAAACTCCCACATTAACAGTAACACAGTACTAAATCCACGCATTAAAAAAAACAGCTTTAAAAAAAAATGCTTAAAAATGTTTAGGGTCCTCTGTTTTCATCTCCTTTTTGAAGATTTGTAGGTGAGAAAAAACAAAAGCAGATGGGTAGAGAGATAAAACGGTCAGACACGACTGTTGTCAGACTTTGCTAACTCCACTGCACGAAGTGAAACACAGGCTCCCTGCCAACAACCAAACCAATTGAAGACATTCTGGAATTTCAGCCTCCATTTCAGGCTGTTCTTTCTCATCCGGCAGTTTCAACTCCTTTATGAGGGCTACAGCCACCATATTTACATTAGAAGTCTCAGGATTTTATTTTTTTTTTTTTAATCAGCAATTAAAGAACACTAAGTATTTTTAACCAGTCTGGGACTATGAACTAAAAACCAGAAGTTATCATGTGTTTGGTCTGAATATTCCCCAAAGCACAGAGTGTTCTTACTTTAAATGTACAGCACATTTCGGAATTTAAGCAAGCAAGGAAGACAGTTTAATTTTGGACTACATCAGTCAAAAGCTTGATTTTGTGTCCTTTCTTTCCTTCTCCTAGATAAATGAGTTTATTATAGTGCATAACCTTACTTTAGCTGTGATAAGTAAGGATTAAGAAGTTGCATTTCACCCAGATATCCAATACATCAATTTTTGACCTCTGAATACTGCTTTCTGAAGATCAATGTAAATTTGGTTTTTTTCCGGCCAAGGAATAATGAATGAGACATTACATAATTCCAATGCAAGAATACTTCTAAGTAGTTACATATTCCTTTCCACTGTTTTCTACTGTAGCAATCAAGCTTTGCAACAACTTTCCTATCAGGCAAAAATAGCTGAAATGACCAGACCACAAAAATCAACTCATTACCAGACATACATATATCAGAACCATTATTAGAAGCACACTGAGTTTAAGCAAACAGCTAAGATCGAAGAACTTCATAGTTACTGATGTTCATGAGACATTAAAGTAATTTTACTTAATATATTAAAGCACAGCAAAACCATTAATACACAGCATAATTTTCATTTGTGTTCCAAATACATTTCTAGACTATGTTACTAATCATTCCAAGCCCTCCAAGTGGACTGACTTCAGGCATTCTGAGATAGATCTATTCAGGCACTGCAAAGCACCTTGGAAAAAACCTTCCTCTTATTAGCCAAGAAACACAAAATACCCACCAAAGAAGAACTGAAACATTAAGCATTTTCTAGGCTTTTGATTAAAACACTAAAAACTAGAGAAGAAACACTCAAGTGGCCCCTACTCTAAAAAAGCTAGTTGTGTATGACAAAAATTAAATTTAGACATCGCCTTGACACTTAAAGCACTAGGTCTTCTCTCATCTTTTCAGTAACTCGGGACAACAACTTTCTCCCAATCTCCTAAATTACAAAAGCACATCTATTTACCTCTCCGGTATTAAAAAAAAAAAAAAAAATATTTTTTTCACCTTTCTGTCTTACTCTCCTGTAGACAAAGCCCTTGTAAATTTAAAAACTAGATCTGGAGTTGGATTAAGTTTTTTAAGAATGCAACATTTGTCTTTACGTGTTTAAACAAGCATTCATTCGCTTATTAACTAGGTATTAACTCAAATACCTATTTCTTAACAAGGCCAACGTATGTCTCAGCACATACAATGTATCACTCCATTCCAATCTGTATATGCCTCTCAGCATCTGCTCCAGCATAAACACTCAGCTGATCTCAGTCAGACACTCTCATTAAGTGCCACAGAGAAAAAAGCACTACAACATGTAAAAAGTCCTGACAGATTCCCATCATGCTCACAATACCAGCATCACATTAGATGGGAAAATACATTTGTGGACAAAGCATAAAACATAATAAAATACAATGAAGTTACTTTTCAGTGTTGTTGATAATCTATACTGCCACAAGATTTCTAAAATAGGCTTTTTAATCAAGCAATACTCTTTCTTGCTGTGCAAGACTCAATTTTTACCTCCCATGACTGCCACGAATTCCACTTTAGCAGCATATAAACTATTTACCAATAATCCAGGACTCTTAAAAGAAAAAAAACCCTATTCCATAGAATCCATACTGCAGAGGAATAAATCTGACAAAACAAAGCCAACAAGAAGGAAGGTAACAGAGTCAAGTTTAGCTTGTCTTACCTTGTTCATAGCTCCAGGCTGTGGCCCTCTCAGTCCAGCCTGTCCTCCCATCTGTGGAGAGCCTTGTTGCAGTGTCTCGGCCAACAAGTTCCCAGCAGTACCCATTCCTGGGTTTGGGTACGGCATATTAGGTCGCCCTCTGCCTGCTCCAATTGAACCGTTCATGACTTGCCCCTGCATCATCCCTTGTCCGTTGCCTGCTGCCAACATCCCAGGATTCATGCCAGCATTCATCCCTGTGTTCATTCCCATGCCAGGCTGATTAACTGGACTGTTTACTGTTGGCATCATTCCTGCTGTGGATTGGGCTGAAGGACCCTGGTTTGGTCCACTTGCACCCATCGCCATATTGGGAGAAGTCAACCCAGCCTGTGCCATGGGGCTTTTCACCATGCTGTTTAACATTCCCATTCCAGGACTGTTTTGTTGGGTTTGACTGGCCATGCCCTGGCCAGGGCCACCAACCCCCATATTGAGATTTGGGGAGCTACCAGCCCGTAGAAGTTCAGACAGCTGCTTGTGTTTAGAGGCAGCATCTTGTGCCAGGCCAAGGCTGGTCTGCAGCTGATTAATGTCACCACCATTGGTGAGTCCCAGTTCTGTGGAGCTGATCAGTTCATCTGGCAAGTCATGTTCCAGATCAAAGAGTGATCCAAAATCTGAAAAACAAAAGAAATTTTATATGAGGTCAGAACAATCAGTAGTGTCTTGAAGAAAAATCTTGTTCATTAGTTTGCGGGGTTTTCATTTCAAGTAAGTAGCAAAACTTCACTTTGCATGTTCCAGCAAAATTCCCATATCAGTCATTACTGAAAACTATCCAATTTATCATGATAAAAGTAATTTCTAAACTTTGCGGAGTCTAAACTAGAGAAGACCATTCTACTTCACTCTCCTTCAGCAGTTTGTGTTGAAAGATCCCTGAGTATCTCAAACTATGACGTCTCAACTTGAGAAATTTGACAACCAAGGAGAGAAAAAAAAAATGTTTAAAAAAAATCCCCCAGAGTTAGCCAATGGCATTAGAAAACAATTATTACAAAGAATTAAAAGGTTGATGGGAAAATACTGTCTTTAATTTTTAACTTTCACTGTACTCTGTCACTTTTGGAACAGGCATAACTAAAATAGTTTCAAAAAGATGTTTACTATTTATAAAATAATAAATAGAGGTTAGGTTGTGAGGGGTTTGTTTGTTTGTAGGGTTTTTTGTTGTTAGGTGTTGGGTTTTTTTCTTTTAAAACTTCCACATGTAGTCACTCCCAGCATATAATTGCAAAATTCCATTGAACTTCACTGGACAGCCAGTATCTTCCCACAATTAACGCTGTCAGAAAACAATCAAAGCAACTCTTCTGGTCATGAAGCTGTAAGAAAACACTAGGATGAAAAAACAAATTCACATCTCAAGAGCCCATGCAAAGCAATTCCCAAGGTGACCAAGCAGAGGAAGATTACTATTTGAGATATACAGATACAAGAATATTACACAGTACCCAGAATCAATCTGCTTAAGAAAACAAGAAGTTCTTATGTCTGCAAAAGCAGCATGCACCTTGATCTGTATATTTAACCTACGGTAGCTAAACCAAAAATAACCTAGAAAGTTTATGGCTAAGAGCTGAGCCACTGTATGACGTAGTTATACACAACTAGGCTGTAAAGCTTAATATTTGGAATCTGAAAATACCTAGTAACAGAGGGTTTTTTAAAAATTTAACTATTGGAATATTTCAGCACTACTTCTGCCAGAAAGGTAATTTCATGGATGCTCTGTAGGAGGTAGTGCACTGTGTTTTCAAAAGCTTCAGATACAGACAGTGACCAAAGATACTACTCATTATCTCAGCAACTGCAACTGCATTTAAAAGGAAATGTCAATTACACTGAATTCTAGAGAGGCTGGCAAGATGACTTGGTTCAAATATTAATGGAAAAAGACTACAGTTAAGCAGCATGTAACTCATCAGCATTAGAAATCTGTTCAAAATGCCTCACATGGTATGATACTTAAACTGCCAAACTCCAGTACTAACAGGGTTTCTACAACTCCACAACTGTTATCACAGATAAGATCATGACTTAAGAATTCTGAAAATATGGTATGATGTTGGCAAGAATGCAGGTTTACCACAACAGAAAAGATTTTATAACTCCATTTATATATTATCATAGAATCATATTCTTCATGACTGCAAAGCAGCAGAGACAGGATGAAAATTTCCACTGAAGAACTATGCTTTAAACTATTGAAATCAGTTAGCCCGTTCTTCTTTAACGTAAATCTTGTGCTAAAAGCTATGCTTTGCAACACATACTAAGGACTGATCTTTCATTTGTATCACTGGTGTTCTTCAGTATGTCTGGTATTTCTGAAGATTCAGAAGTGAAAGAAGAATAAAGCTTTGTCCAAGTTCTCCTCCATTTAAGATGATGAATTTAGACTTTTTTGTCAGTAGACTTAGCTCAATATACACACTCCTCTCTCCACCCCCAAAAAACCCCAGCCTTACAATGCTCAGCAGTTAGCTTAATTAAATATTGATGAACATGGGAATAGTTACAGTGGAAGAGACCCTCAAGTTAAAGAGGAAATCAAGGAAATGGAGATAGCAATCAAAAAATACACAATAGTTCAAAATAACTTCAACAGGCATCTTAAGGTGCCTGTTAGGACACCTTTAACAGGCAAATATTGAAGCACTACATCCAGAAAACATCCTGCCTAATAACCTGACAAACAGCCCATGAGTGAGGAAGGAGTGAAAAAAAAAAACAAACAAACCTATTAGTAATTCACAAGTTAGTATGCTGCTTAGAAAAAAAAAATTCTACTTAATGATGAACAAACAAAACTGAAAATGAAAGTTAAGTGTCTGGGAAGAACATGAGCCGGGACAAACCCTGTACCTGCAGCATAACCATAATGGCAGCACACAGCAACCTCCCACCTGCAAACCAGGAAACGGCTGCCGAGGCAAAGATGTCCCCACAGCTCAAAGGCCAGTTTTGTGATTGATTGTAGCTGGGGAAAAAAAAAAAAAACAAACAAACTTCTGCTCTTGAACAGACACAGCTCCTAGGACAGGGCGAGTCCCAAAAGAAAAATCCCCACTTCACCTTTCTTGAAATTGCACATTAAGCCTTTTACAAAACCACCTGGAAAGTGATCAGTAAATGTCAAAATATGAAGAACTAATTCGTTCTTTCAAACCACCACAGAACATTTTCTCAAAAAGACCCATTTAAGTTTATTTCAGACATAACACTGCAAAGGGGCAGTGCAATTCTTGTTTTGGGAGACAAAGATTTGCTCATCTTTCTTCACAAGAAAATATTAACCTGCTTCTCTGAAGAACTCATTCTTTTTTGAATTCCCCATCCTCATTTATGAGAAGATAATTCCAGCTTTAAGTCTTACTTGCTCATATCTAATGGGTACCTGAGCTCCTTGGCCTGGTCATTCTGTGCCAGCCATGAACAGGAAGAAAAATGTCATAGAATACTCCAAGTATTTTTAACTCTTTTTACTAGTATCTCAAAACACAACAAATCAACAGCTACATTAAAAAAAAAAAAACAACCTAAATGGTTGTGAGATAATCCAAATCAGATTAGTTCTTCAAAAAAATGAAAACCGTTCTTTCCACATAGAACTAACTTTTAAAGATTTTTAATCGTAGAGAATACACAACAGAAGACTCATCATAAAAGAATATTATCAGCTACAAGCCAAAATCATAAACAGTAAATAGTAATAATGCAATATTCTGGTGTGAGTTTGCTCTTCTTATGTCTTTTCCAAAAACAAAACTTCAAAGTCTTCTTCAGCCAGTAAACAACAAAACTAGAAAAACTTTCAGTTTTCTCGTCAACTTTGAAAATTACATTTTTAGTCAACTGCTGGGAGCCAGAAATTTTCAGATACAGGACTGAAACACTAACAGTCTCAAAAGACCACATGAAGATCAATAAGACTTTCAGTGTATTTAGCAACAGTTGCAATCCATTTCAGAGTCTTTTACATATAATATGTATCCCGAAGGCCACTGTAGAGAGCTCTACCTATGACCAATCCAAAAACTGACAAGGGTGGGCCAGACGGCTCAGACTAGGTGAAAGTAACAGCACCCACACTCAAACAAGAGCCAAAGGCATAGCTCAAGACAATGGTGACAATAAATAGACAAGACAATAAATATCCAGTGAACTGATTGACTTTCCAGCACACTGAGTCCACTGCTAGCCTTGCAATCTGTTTCACTAAGGATACACACAAAGATTTCTTACTAATAAAATAAAACTTGTGGAAAGGGAAAGGTGGCAGATTAGCCCTGCAAAGGTTTGTCTACCTAATTCATAACCACCAGAGATCTTAGGGTATAATCAGACACAGAAAAATTGAGATGTACCAAAACAGACAATATCTGACCTAAGAGCTCAAAAATATCCAGTTATATGGAGGAAGTAACTGGTAGAGCTAAATCTTGATCTCAATAGAGTGGCACAAATTGATTCCACATTATGTTATTTGTGTATCAGTGTATTTCTCTCCATAGGTAACAAGAAGATACAGAAGATATTGCTACTGCCACCTAAGATTCAAAGGAAAATGCAGGAAAGTACCTCTGCAAAACAACATCTAAGCAGCTGATCAGGAAGTCTTAACCTGAGGGAGTCTCAACATGCAAAAGCATATAATAACTCATTTTAGGAACTGTACCACCACAGAACACTCAAGCGAGTCTTTTTTCATAGAGTCAAGAAACTGGCCTGACTTGCCCTGGCTATGTTAAATCTGCAGTGAGAAAGTGGGTCAGAAAAGACAGTAGGATGGAGCAGGTCCATTTCTTTCAATGGCAGTCCAGTTAGACTGGATTAAGTAATATGAACTGCACCCTAAACTGTGAGAAAGAAACTTCAAAAATCAGTATGCTAACTTGGGTTGCATACTGTGAGTTATTTTCTTAGTTTTGGACCCTACTTCTCAGAAGTATGCCTTTAAGAGTGTCTGATCTGCAAGATGCAAGGAAACTGCCACCTGGGTTGGAAACCCACAAAGCACCAAAATGGACTTTAAACCAGTACAGATTCAGAGCGTGCAATCAAATTCCTTAAGTCAATAAGACATAGGTGCCTTATCAAGCGATCAGTTTTCAAATGAGTTATTTCAAGCTGGTGTTACTGCAAGAACATCTGGCAGCACCAGGGATTTAACAGCTCTCAAAGCGTGCAAGGCAAGGTAGATATTTCTGACAACACTTAAACACAAGAAAAATATATCCAAAGGAATCAACATATGGGTTCAAGTGGCACATGCTAGTTTCTTTTGTATACTTTCTAGCCTACAGTCATGATTCAGTCATTTTCTCATTTCTTGATTAAGACAACAGACCTCTATTCACCTTTCAGAATAATACAGGCATTTCTATCAATATGGAGATTATCTGGCTTTGGCAAACAGGCTGCAACGAGTAACACTAGTTTTCTAAAAACTTGCTCACATGCTACATGAGAGTAAAGCATTCTTGCTCTTATGTGTACTGGATCCTCAGACTCAAGATGTTAAAAGCATTTACTCTCAAAGAAGAGTTGGCATATTCAAAGAAATAGCATCACATGTGAACAGTGATACCTGAAGAACCCTCCGTGTCAAACATGTAAAACAACCTACTCCAATGCTCACCTCATTGCTGATCTTACAGAGGTAAGAGACTTTACAGTTCCTGTCCCTGCATCCCATTTATTATATTCTGAACACAGACATATCAAATTAGAAAGCTGCTGAACAGTCACCTTTTTGCACAAATGTTTCTGCGCTCCAGAAATCTATCAGTGGATCAAATTATATCACAGTCGTTAGGTTCACAATGAAACAAGTGGACAAGGCTTAATACAGGGCACTGAATACAAAGCGTGCATGTGACAGGGTTGACAGGAGCCACAGATTATGTTGGACTATGCAGAAAACATGATACCTTTCAGACCAAGAATAACAATAAGCTGCCGAGGTCACTATCTTCCCTGCACGGCGACATGAAAGCTACCCAGGAATCGAACAGGGCCGAGATGTAACAGAGAAAGCACCCAGAGGATACAACCAATATTCCAGAGAAACCAGCCTTTCAAGCTTGCAGTCAACAAGCACCAGCATTACAGGAGCGTTGCTGGCCCTGAAGTGTATTGCCTGAAATGCCCTGAAAAGAAGCCAGAACTCAAAACATAAAAATAAAAAAGGCATAACAAGATAAGGAGACACTCTCACAAGATGATTCCCAGGTATCCAGGAAAATGCAGAAGTAAAGGTGAAGCACAGACTTGAAACAAACTGCTAATAAAGAAAGTCATCATTTCCCAAGGCCTCTGCAATGGCAGAAAATTAAGCTAGACGTGTTCAGACAGTTTTATTGGGGGGAAAAAAAAACAACGAACCAACAAGTCTGAGAAAGAGGCAAAAACTCTAGGATTCCTACCAGGTGGGTGTGAGAAAACTTTGCTATACAGCATTTTGAAGATCAGATTTATACTTCCCATTAAAGTCCATCAAGGAAAAGGCTTTTCATGTAGATCCCCTATGAAGCCGCAATTACCCAATGGTAACAAACTCTGCCAAACCGTTTTTTCTAACTTAAAATGTAGACTTAATTTAATCTACTAATTTGATGCAAGACGAAGGGCCAAAAAATTCAACATCAGCCTAAAATATTAAGGTCTAGATTCATCATTATAACTACTGCTTCCAAAATCCCTATATAGCATATCAGTCCCTATATAATCCTAATCGTCACTCACTCCCGAAGTGGAAGTACGATGCAGAAGTCTTCGCTATCACTTACGCAACAGCAACTGGGAATTCTGATTCTGTATTACTCTATTTGGGTAACAACGCCTTCAGCATTAGGCTTCAATATTAATTCTGTTCCCTGCAAGAAACTGGGAAGCACTGCCTCCTCCTTCCTTCCCTGCTAATCCAGGAAAGACCTGAATTTGTTCATTACATCAAGAAACTTGGTAATTTGAAGTAAGATCGCAAACAATACAAGCAGAAAACACATCTAAAAAGGACATACTGAAAACCTCTGGAGGACAACAAATGCAACGGCACATAAGTTAGCACGTCATGGTAGTGTACAACTTCAGGCCCAGATTTTTTAAGAACAACCAAACGTTTGTTGGCCAAACTCCAAATCACCATTTAGAATGCACATAACCAGATAGAAACACAAGTATTTTACAAGTGTAAATAAAAAAAAATAATAATAATAAAAAAATAATTCTAAAGAAGCAACAACTTATCATTTAACATCTATTGAAGTCCTAAAATTAGGACCTCACTCCCTTTTAAGTTATCCTAATTCCTATTCAAAGAGTGGTGTCAAACGCATCAACTCTTGCTTTAGGAAAAAAAGTCTCAGTTTTGCAAAGTCTCAATAATCTGCAAGTTTAAGTCATACTTGTCCCAAACTAGTATCAATAGAAACGGTAATTTTGGTAGATGCTGGTTGATGCATTTTTTTTTCAACTTCAGAAGAAAATTGTATTTGAAACAAACTGTTCTCATTTTCATTATCAAAGTTCTTCAAATTTAGAAGATTTAGAGATATAGACGATAGCAGGCATTTAGCACTGAAAACCATAGTGAAAATTCAATGGTTATGATTCTGGAATATGGACTTTTTAGCTGTTCCAGGGAAATGGAATTGGTGCAATCATATGGAAAAGACTGGGTGCAAGAATCAAGACAAGGTACGTTTAATGTTTTTTACCATCACTTAAGTGGGAATTTCAGAGACACTGTTGTTTGGATACCTGCCTGCTCACACTGTTACCTAACACAATGCAAAGGTACTAGTGTTGCCATCACTGATGATCTAAATAAGATGAAGTTTTGACATTTTATTCCAAAATGCTGAAGTCACACAGTTAATAATTTCCTTGTGAACATGTAGCTATTTGCATAAATTTCATTGGGCTACCTTTAACTTTAGTGAAAAAAAGTCTCTAAATAAGTATTCTTATTCCCAAGACTATTCTGTGTATGCCACTGAAATTCCCATAAGACCACCTTAAATTACCTACAGTTGGTCTGTGGTATCATTAAATAGTAAGAATAGCATTTCAGTTGGGAGTCTGATGAATTGTGGAGCACTGTGCACACAAGTCTGGAACGTTAGAGATGCCTTGCTGGTCTGCTATATTGGTGGGCAAAAAATGGGTAGGTGTGGATATGAAGGAAACACCCATATGTGCACAAACACACTGAATCAGATTCATTTTAGAAGTGATTACAAACCAGTTTCAAGAAAAGAGTAAAGTTCATTTCATTGTCAAGTTAGCGATGACTTTGAAATGATGCAATCTGCATATACAATTACCAGAAAGACAAGTCAGTTTTCTGAGTATTACTGACTTGAGTTCATTCAACATTACTCCTAAGTGAAATCAAAAAGCAATGCTGGATTTATGTATTAGAAAATATACAACTAAACAAAAAACAGAAGTCAGCAGATCAGACTTCTTTATCTTGAACCAGTAATTCCCCAGAGCCCCTGAAATTATATTCAGGAATACATAAAAGGCAGTTTAGCTTCAGCAGAATTTCTACTGAGCAAGCCATACACCAGTATTTGCCAGAGTTTTATTTTTTATTATAATTCTAAAAAAAAAAAAGTTTATGTTGTAAGAGAGATTATCTATTCACTTGTATTTGGGAGTTCTACAAAGCAAGAAACAGTAAATCATGATCCTGCAAGCAAACAGTTACAGTACAAAACTCTACTTACACCTCTTATGGAGAAGGAACAGAAGGTGCATTACAGAGGTATTTCGCATCATCAGATGAAAAAAGCAAAAATCTTTCTCTGCTCCATCTCGCAACCACCACCAATAATAACCTAACACTGTTTTTAAAGGTCCTGTACCTAACTTTTCAATGAAAATCCTAGTTTGAACCACAATCTCCTTGCTGCTCCTGTAAACACAACTGACATTGTCAACTAAACCACAAGTAACTATGATTTGATTTCATCAGAATCCAACACTCCCTTTTCTGATTTCCTTCAAAAAGTTTTGAGAGAAATGTGAGCTTCAAGAAGAATATAGCATGTCACGTTTTTAAGAGAACTTTCATAAGCCAATCCATTTTAAGGAAACGTTGCTATTTCGGAAGAGAACGAAGTCACGTTGTCAGATATGCGACTGCTCAGGGAGAGGATTTCTGTGAATTGCCCTAGTTCAAGTTCTACTGATTCAATGTAACCATGGAAGTTTTTTTGTCAGTGCAGACAACCATATGCAGAGACAGATGTATTTTACTTCAGCCTGCTGCTACAGTTTAAGTAAAGACAGAAAAGCCAAATCCTCAGAGACAGGTGTGCATTGTTTATCTGTCCCTGAAATCTACACAGCAAAATTACTCCATTTGTCAAATAATAAATCTAAATGACTTTTGGCCAAGCACTCTCAGAGGGGTGATGGGTGATGGGAAAGGTTAAAGCAGTATCATTACATTGCTGGAAAAAGCACTGAAAGGCTGCTCCTGTTAAAGCACTAAGCAAGACCCTGAGGTGACTCACTGGAGATAATCAAGCAGCCTACAGAGAAGATGCAAGAAATACACACTAAATCATGCAAAACTAAAATCTAATAATACATTCATTTTCTCCAAGTTGAAAAGGTATAAGAACTGGAATCCTTACAGTAGAAGTTCAGCATTTATCCCCAGTATCTCATGAATCCCACATCTCCTAAGAACGTACAGGAAACCCTAGAGTCCGCTAGACCCTTCCACAATAAACTTCATGTTCTTCAAATACACAACTGACCAACGACCTGAACTAGGGACCCTCTAGAACAAATCCAAACCCTGCTCCAACACCACGAGGTAGAACATGCAAAAGTTAGTAGGGTTTTTGGGTTTGGGTTTTTTTGTGTGTGTTTGGTTTGTTTTTTTTTAACACCTGGGATTTAAATTCCCAAATTCACCAACAAAGGCTTTCCCTTTGATATCAAACTTGTGAATCTGTATTTTTAAATTGCAACTGTAAACTGGTTTTCTAGTCTCAAAGGTTTTTTATTTGCAAGTGCTCAAGATTCAGTTTTACATCACAATATGTGCGTCCTTATGTTGAAGTGGATATTTCTTTTTTAAAAAAATAGGTACCTTTCTAACACTGTTCAGAAAAAGTACATACTTACATCAAAGACACACAGAATCCACTGGGTGAAAGGGAAAAAAAAAGCAGAGATACATCAGTTTGAAAATCTACAAGGTTCAAAAGTCTGCAAGATTTTCTCAAGTTACTGAGCACCATATGAATGACTGGTTTACTTTTTAAAATAAAAAACTTGCAGACTTAAGTTCTCTTAATTTAAATTTATTCCTAATGCGGTTACTTTGAGAACGTACCTAGCTACAAGGCAAAGATGCCCATTTTTGCCACACAAGCATCCACCACTGCAATACTCGATTTACAGTATGTCCCATCCATCAAACCCTATTTTAAAGCAACTCTCATAACAACTAATACTTAAGGGGAAAAAAAAAAAAAAAAGTGGCTTAACAAGAAGGGATAAAAATATTTTACTGATGGCTGTAAGTTAAATATAGCTAATGACTTGATCTTAAACATTAGCCAGAAAAGAGATTTGTGGAAAGTATTTAGTTTTAAAAGTAGTATATACAAACACTAGGAGAAAAAAAAAAAACACCATAGCTGTCTGAAAACAGAATAGAAAACTCCGCAAATCCCTTTGGAAAAGGCAGTGAAACTAGATTACTATGATTCATTTTGAGCAAATAAGTGTCCTGGTACATTTGGAACAAATGAAAGATGACTATCAGTCAAAACCGCAGTAGTCCAGGCGAGAAGTTTTGTCACAAGTCTTAGACCTTTGATGTAAGGGAGAGTAAAGTTTTAAAGGTCAGAAGCAGTTCCTAAAAAAAAGGAACATACAAACTTTACGAAAGACAGGTCCTGAAAGGGAGACTGAATATGCACTATCATTCAGAAAAACATGACTTTTGGATATATAAACTGAAGGATGTTAAGTCACGTACCACAAATATGTACATTGATCTCTGATATAACACACATGCCAACTAATTGTAGAAAACTGACTTCCAATGTTACAAGCAGCCAGAAACTCTAAGCACTTAAAATCCTATTTTTGGATCTAGCAATCCAAAGACATGATACCATACAACCACACTGCAGAGAAGAGTATACTCCTCTTTTATTCCTTGACGAAACACAGCAGTTCTGAACCCAGAGCCTGAAAAGGTTTCCTAGTTCACAGAAAATGGGTTATTTCTAAGGAAGGGTGTCAGGGGGCTGTAAAACATGATTAAACTCTCTCTTCCCGAATATACCATGTAGAAATCTAAAGGTGGCAATTTCAGCACACCTGCATCACTGCAGGGAAAATTAAGGGATTCACAAATAAAGAGGCTAAATAAAATTAAAAACAAACAAACAAACAAACAAACCAAAACCACACTGGTTTAAGCTATCCAGTTAAAAATGTATCTTTATGAAAGACTTCCACTCATTTACTCAAGGAGATAGCTCTTCAGGATGGACTCGAATTATTCTATTGCAGTGGGAGGGGAAAATAAAACCGGTGTACACCAGTTTGCTAATACAATGTTTCAGAAAGCCCTGTTAAGACTAGGGGCAACATATCAAAACAGTGTTTCTCCAGTAAGGAAAGCTAAGCAAAATGAGTTAACCTAGCAAAGTACTGGTGTCAACGTAGCCATGCGGGTACAGAAGAGCTGCATCCAGTGTCACAAACTCACATCCCCTACTAAAGGATACTGTACCAATGAAAGGTGACCCCACCGTAGAGTTGTAATGGCCCTCAGAAAATTTAACATCCGAACAAGATCTATGTATAATTACCACTCTTCTTTGCAACAAATTTAACATTTAAATAGGAAAAAAAAAAAAAGTTGCAGAAAAAGTTGCAGTTTAAGGGAATCCGCAGAGTCCTGCTTCCCAGAGTTATTTTAGAACTACACATTTAAGAAAAAAAAAATGATACCCTTCAAAAATTCTAATATATGGCACAACACTGACAGTACCAAGACTTTCTAAATTACTTCAAAGTGTTTATTACAAAGTGTGCTACAAACATTTCAGCTTTCCTGTAAGTCTATGTTATTATTACCTCCTAAAGCAGGAATCAGCATTAATAAAGCAACTCAAAACTACACTAATACAGGATGTTCTATGGCAAAGCAAATTCTGAGCAGGGAACACACAAACCACTTAAAGACTTTTAAGACAGAGGAGATGCAGCACTGCAACAACAGTGGGAAATGCAGCTACATTTGGTTGCTGCCTATAAATCAAGCTTAGATTAGGACAATCTTTGCTGACTTTTTAGAAGAAAACTACCAACATTTGAGTTTAGTACATTGGAAGCCCAGAATATCAGTGTCATCCAGGTCTACAGTGAAAACATGAGTGAATTAGAGACTCATCTTGGCCTTCACATAAATATACTGAA
>KZ505643.1:1003749-1017943 GCA_002844005.1 Limosa lapponica baueri
GCGGGCCTTGCTGCGCCACAGACATGGCAGCCGGCGGCGGGAGGCAGGCCCCGGGGCGGTGCGGCGGACGGGCGGGGGTAGGGCCCCTCCCCGGGCGGGGATGGGGAGCAGCGGGCACCCTCCGCCATCGCAAGGCCCCGGGGGGCAGGGGGCACGTAGGAGATGCGTGAAGAGCCGCTCCCCGCATGCAGCTCAACTCGGGGATGCGGGAGCGGCCGCAGGTTGCCATCGGCGGTTCGAAAAATAAAAATCCCCACCAAAAAAAAAAAACTAAACCCAAAAACACAACCCCAACCCAAAAATCACTTCATGCCGAAAAAGTAAGTAAACCCACAAAACACACACTTAATGCCAAAAACCCCTGTGCGTGCTGGGGAAGGAGGCGTCGGGTGGTACAACGGCAGCCCCCCGAGAAGGCACCGGCTCCTGGGAGGCCGTCAGGGGCTGGCCCCCGGTGGGGACGGGACATCAACGCTGCTGGCGTCCTCCATGAGCTTCGGGAGGGTTGCCCACCGGCCAGGAGCATCGCTCAAACCTTTAAAGGGCTCATTGGCAAGGAAGTACCTGGTCCTGGCTCTCCCCTTCGGTGCGTTGGGGCTCTTTGGGGCCGTAGACCGTTGTGGGATGAGAGCAGAAGGGAAATGTGGGCCTGCGGTTTGTTTTTTAATGGAAAATTCATATTTTTTTTTTTTTTCCCATTTTAATTTGATCCAAGCAGAGCACTCGTGGGGATCCCTCCCACCACCCACCCTCACAGCTGAGCTCTCCCTAATCCTGCGCCTGAGAACCAAAGGAGGTATTTGGGAAGAGCCTAGCCTAAACACCGGAATAAACACCGTGGGGGATGAGAGAAGGCACGAGCAGAGATTCACAGCCCCGTGAGAGTTATCTACCGTCTCCCCCACGTACTCCCGCACTGCAGCTTCCCTTGTTTGGGGCTTTATTTCCAGCAAGATCATCGTTGTCTCCCCCGGCACAAAAGGAAAAACGCAAATAGGCTACACTCAGACCACTCCAGAAGTGCTTAAAAATTGTACATGTATTAGCTTTCTGGAAAACTCTTGGAGCCCACGTAGCGTGCAGATCTATACGTTTTAAAAGAGAGGTGGAGGGAGCCTTGCAAGGACAAATAAGTGATGGGAAAATAGTCTGGAGAGCAGAAAGTCTCAGAATTAAAGCTGTCGAGGCTAAGAGCATCAAACTTAACACCATCATCTTAGAAGCAGTGTTATGATTCTCACAGGGTTTTTTGCTTGTTATTGCTACTAAATTCCCCAAAATATTCCAGTTACAGAAAGCTTGTATTACCTCAATTTATTTTGTCAGATTGACTGTTTCCCTTGCTTGTGAAGCACTTTTTTTAACACAGCTGAGACTAATTTTAACTTTTTTTTTTTTAAAGTCTCCTTAGAATTAAAAGTTGACTGAAATAAGTCTATATAAGGTTTTCAGACTCTCTAGAGGCCCCTAATCCATCATTCAATAAGGAATTAGTGCCAGCTTTATAAGGACACCAAGGTGCACATAAACACCTAGATGCTCTTAGAAGTCAGGACCTTACTAAACAACGAGTTTGGAGCAAAGCAGATGTTTCAAACAAGAGTTCCGTGACAGTAGTTCCCATCTAGAGACTTGATACTACCAATAGTTGCACATGTGCTTAGTTTTATATGGCACATAGTTCCACTGGAATGGCGCTGTACTGCCCACCGTAGTAAAACAAAGCGCACATGCGCTTGATGGAGCACAGCCTGGGAGATAAAAGTTAAAGAACTGGGTAGTTATTTGCTACTCCAGAGAATATCGCATGGAATGGTTAGTTTTGTAAAGTACCAGAAAAATCTGGCAAAAAAATTAAGTCCTTTTTTTTTTTGGGTGCAGATTCCCCTCTGCTCTGGCTACCTGTTTATCAACCCTTCGAATGAGTTCAGGGCAGCGTACCTGAACTGTGGGAACCATAGACCCTTTGGTGAACGCTACCGAACCAACATATATTTTCTGAACACGAATTGCAGATATAAGTAATTAACCAATATATTAGTAAACCCATACCTCTGCCTTACAAGCTTCACAACCAGTAGAATATCTTAGTTCTTTACATATTAGAAAGCCATATTTAGTAAGATTTCTATACTAGAGACTTAAATGCAAGCTGAAGTATATTAAAAATAAATTTTAAAGAACGCTGCTTGTGTATTTTTCTAACAGACAAGGTCATCTAAAACAAGAGAAGAAGAGAGAAAAAGGAAAACCCAGGAAAACAGGGTTAAGATAAATCATATATATACATATAAACAAAAAACCCCACACACATCAGCATCTGTTAATTTTTCTAAAAACACTGCAGTTTTCTTAAATGAACCCGTGTACATACACACAACCAACTGTTGCTAAATGCTATCTGCCAAAACAATACCCTACAAAATTACCAGAAAGCAATAATAGAGCACAAAGCATAATAAGAAGCAAATACATAAACCCATACAAATAAAACCAGGAAAGGATTATAGTATTAAAAGTAAAATAAAGCTATTTACCCAACAACTGCTCCTCCTTGCCTCAGTTTCCCCATTCCTACAGCAAGTATGGTGGTATTTATCCCTTGAAAATAATACCCAGAAGAATTAATTAGCTCATTATTGCCAGTAATTACAGCAGTCATTATGTGCTTTGAGATAACTGGATGAAAGTACCATAAGTCTGATTAAAATGAGAATCCGCTCAGGAAGGCAATAAGAAGAGGAATGCAGGGCCTTGAACTTTTATCATGGGATCTCGTTTGGCCTTAGCGGGTAGTTACTGACATTTGTAAGCGTGCCCAGCTGCTCTGAGGGCTACAAGGAACAAGATGAGATCCCCTCACCCTGCAAGGGTCGACTTGATGCCCGGAGCTCAGCATCCCAGCATCAGCAAGAGGGGCAGGAGGAGCAATAAGCGTCTCCCTTGGCTGGGAGGGAACTGGGGCTGGGGCCTTCCCTTCCAGCTGCTGGAAGGAGAAGTGGCGTGTGATCTCAAAGTCACCCGACCAACCTCCTCCCCTCCCTAATGCCGCTCAGAAATTGCTTATACTAAATAAAACTTCCCCGCTCCCCTTCTGCAGGATTTGCCCTGTGGCCACTCAAGTGTCTCTGAAAGAGGGTGGCTCATGGGATGGGGGGCAGGAGCCAGGGATGGGGCACTCCCATCTCCTCAGCCCTGTTTCTGCCTGCAGTTTCCAACTGTATTATCTTTTTTTTTTCCTGTATTATCTTTTTTTTTTTTTTTCCTTCCCCTGAGCTTTCCAGGGCCACTGCCTGTGTCTGGCAGGTAATTTCTCCTGTTCCCCAGCTGCCTCCCACCTCCGCAGCTCCCTGCTCGCACAGCACCGCTCCTGGGAGCGAAGGAGGAATGACTCCCTTTCTTCATACCAGCAAGGAGATCTGCGTGCGGAGGGTCCTTCCCGGCGCAGGTCAGAGGGGCGAGGAAATGATTTAAGGCTGCAATTTTTGCAAGTAATGCCAGGGCGCAGCTATATTTCTGGAAAGCAAGAGCCAGCTGTGCCGGCGCAGAGAACATCGCTCAGTGCGGCGTCAACATTAAAACCCACCAGCGTTTTGATACGAGACAAATTTTATTAAAACCATAAGAAGTAACCGTCCAATAGCTGGTTCTTGCATCTAGCGTATACATAAAAGAAAGGGCTGGCTTTCTGACAGCAAGCAAAATGCTTTCAGTCCTCAGCCCCAGAAACGCAGGCTTCTTCAGTCACACAGTTTTCAATAGCTGCAAACACAGAGTTATGTTGCTAAATGTTAAGGGCTCAGCTGTTTACCAGAAGAATGTTTCCTCCCTGGAACACATGGTTTTGCTTAAAAGAAGTTCTCCAAAAAAACCCACTTTATTTCATTAGCAAATGCAACATTATAGTCCTAACAAACATGCCGTGCAGTCTTCCCTTGCAAGAACGAAATAGAAAAAGGTGACAAAAATTGACCTCTCCATTTAAGAGAGGGGCAGAGGTACACTCTGCCTAGGAAATACCGCAGCTTCGAGGTCTGATGGTCCAAAGCCGAATCTTGTGCTCTGAAATGTATGTATATTCATACACTGTTTTCATATTCCGGTTCACATTAAAAGCATGAATGTGGAATAGGAGCAAGAGGCTTGCACGCTCCCCCACCTTCATCAAGGGCTGGCCAAATCACTGCCTGTCTCTTCCCAGGCTCAGCTGTCCCCTCTGTAACAGGGAGTTGGTGCTACTCCCCATTTACAGAAAGCACATCCAAATCATTAAATGAAAACGTAGTACTCTCATCTTCTAAATAAAATTACACCGAAATTAATGAGTTTACATCAGCAGTAGATTTATCCCAGAGTGTTACGGGGGCACAAGCAAGAAGTTCTAGAGTGAAAGTATAATATTGTTAATTAAGAGCCCTTGAACTTGCCATGTGCTTTGAGCTTGTGGAAGGTGAAAGGATGGCAAATTCCTGAACAACTCGGTCAGCTCAGCACTATATTTACAATGATCTGCTAAAAATGATCATTGTGCGATGGAACTCAAGCTAACACGGGAAATCTGTGCTGAAAGAATTACACTTATTGTAACGACCCGGAGGAAGCACGCTGTTCACATTCCTCTTACTTCTTTTGACTCTGGTATCCAATGGGAAAGTTCTTGATAAGCTTTATTGCACTGCAGAAGGTATAAACAATGAGCTTTGAAATCTGCCGAGCTTAAATCCAAAACTTATCTTCTCATTTGTTTCCTGAATTGCCCCACAGATACAAATCCACTGTCCACACATGCTTATAAAGAACAAAATACATTTATTTCTGTTATAGATCCCCTCCTTTGCTGTTTTTTTTGTGCAGTGTTCCTTAATTCAGATAATTTTTTATTACATGCTACAACATTCTTCTGTATGCTGAATTGCGATGTGTTGTTTGATGTCTGTAATCAAAATGCAAAGTAACATTTTTTTCTGATTTATTAGTTTTCATGCTTCAAGATATAAAGTGATTCCTTCAGTGGGGTCAGGCAGGAATTTACTCTGTGGCAGAGAAATATACTGAATTGAGAGGTTTCCAGTACAGAGGGTACTGGCCTTCTGACGGAGCTAATGGGACCCTGTTGTTCACAGGATAATACACTTAGTTAATCAACACAATCTGAGCTGTTTTTACAGTTGCCATGGAAGAAAAATGTTCCACAGGAAATATAGGTCTGTTTGCTTCTTTTTTCTTTTTTCTTTTTTTCTGCTTTTCTCTAAAAAGTTCTTGTACTTTCTTGGCTTTTCGGCATGCTAGAAAAGGCAGTGCCTTCATGAGTGCTTTTCTTCTACATGCAGATAAAAGTCAATTATTAACCACAAACACCAAAAGCCAATTGATTCTAACGCGACGACTCAGTGTAAAACAATAGGGTTAATCCTCAGTTCCTTACCTTCCTAATATGTATGGGTTTATCACTTCTCTTCCCAGAAGTTCCCTCACGACCCCTCACGTTTCAGCGCCCATGAGGTTTTTTTTTCTCTTGGTCTCTCCTAGCAAGGGATGATGACATCAGGCAGCCCTGGAATTTCTGTTCGCATCCTCTGACCTGTACGCGAGACCTGTGAGTCTCAGAGAAGGAAGCATCAGCCCCTGATGGTGCTACACTATTAAAAGCCACCAGGAGAGCAACAAGAAGGCAGAAGCTGTAGCGGCCCCCGGCAGCACGCTTTTCCTCCTGGTGCTCTCACAGTGCCTGAAACCAGCAGGGCTGGTTTAAGAGCTGATTTGTGATATTTACTCCAACCTCTTTTGCCGTCTCAGATGCCTTCCCTTTGATCTCAGGACAGGCATGTGAGGGAGATGCCACAGCACACCCTGGATTAAATACACGGAGGTGGACACAAACAGCCCATCGGTGGGATGTCAGGGGAGGGCTGGTTGCCGGGTCCAGCGCAGGCGCGGCAATAAGGGTGCAACCACCTGAAAGTAAAGCTGAAAACTTTTGAGACGGCTTGACCGGCCATTAAAAAACACTGGCAGGCTCCCATGAGAAGCGAAGGTTGTGGTTGGCACAATATTTTGGCAGCAAGGACTTGTTTATCTTTCATTAGAGCTGAAGAAGCATTTAGGTAACTTCTCCGGGAACAGAGAGCTTTTCTAGTGATCAGAAAAGTAACAGTTTCAAGGTTGATGTTGCTCCTCTTTTGTCAATGTTTATATGACTGCAGATTTGTTGCTGTTTAAGAAGCCACTTCAAGAAAGCCAAACACAAAGTGTGAGATGCACAAGTGGCATCACGAAATGACAGAACGTTTGATTCTTTTATCACCATCTACATGATGAGTAAATGTTTTGTGCAAGCATTTGGGCCCCGTACAGAGGGGCTTGGCCATGGCTATTCTGCGTGGTGCTGCAGGGCCAAGCCCCAGGAGAAGCTTCCTTGGGCGACCAACGCACTGAGCTGCCCCGGGCAGAGAAAAATGAGTTGTCTCAGCAGGAGGAAAAAGGTTTGTAACATCGACCCCACAACAAATCCTTGCAGTACGAACCACCCCCTGCTTCCACGGCTGCTGCCCTGCTCAGCGAGCATCGGCCCCATGTTTGGGAAGGGACAGAGGGGACTGTGCCTGGCCAGACTGGACCCGCTCCCGCTGTGCCTGCCACCTGCCTCCCAGGGGACATCTTGGCGGTGGTGTCTCAGACAGCTGCTCCGGCAAAAAGGACCGTGGTGCAGGGCGGGGGGAGACGCAAAACTTTAAACACGGGAGTGAGTAGCGTAGCAAAAAGGCTGGCGGCTGGATGTGCCGGTTGTCTCGGCAGCTACACAGGGTTTTTTTCCTCGTTGCTCTGCTAGATGTAGGCATCTGAATTCCCACTGAAAAGAAACAGAGGTGCCCGAGGCCTCGTGTAATTCTGCAATTTGCTGGTTCATGTGTCTTCCTATCTGTGGCGCTGCCACAGATACATAAATATATATATGGTTATTTCTGTACCTCAGGAGTAGTGTTTTGTTTGGAATATTCAAGCCACCCTGGCATATTTAGCCCCTGCAAGAAAAAGCTTTTAAAATTATTTGCACCGAGGTAAGCGTCTCTCTACTTGCAGGGGAGCCGCACCAGCTGCCAGCAGGTGAGACCCGTGTGGAAGGTTCCCTGTTCCCATGCGAAGGAGCCGAGCCAAGGGCTGACAACGGTGGCCCGACACTACGGTATGAAGCTGTGCTTGCGTGCGAGTACCCCGCGTCGGTGCGAAACGGGCCTGTGGATTCCTCCGTCCCTCCTGGGTATTTCAATTAAAAGCCAGGGAGGAAGTCCAAGAAAATGCCTAAAATGGCTTGAGTCCTTCCTCACGATCTGGAAATGGAAGTCAGCGGTGACTAACTCCAGCCCAGCCATCAGACCCCTCCCTCCCCGACTCAGCATCGCTCTGCTCGCTCCCGGCTCCTCTCCTGCCTTTGCAAACAGCCGGCAGTGGAAACAGTGAAGCAGCCCGGCTTCGAGCGCCAGGAGTGCACGAGCGGCTGCAGCAGCGACCGTCATCCACCCATCCTGATGTCCAACCTAGGCAGAAGTGATTAAAACCTGACAGGGGCAAGTCTTGATTATAAGCAGAGGAGTGATTTTAAAAGAGGCTGCCACCAAGCCTGGAAACAAAGCCCAATTAAACCCTGCCATTGACTTAAATTGTCTTCAAACCAGGCCCCTAACAGCCTCTCCAGTAAAAAAAAAGAAAATTAAGAAAAATTGCTTGTTTATATTTTTTTCAGCCAGTTCAGGCAATGTCTTCCAACCTCCTCACAAAGCTAGCAGATAGCAACATCCATAACAAACAAGATTAACTAACTGAGTGGTCAGGAAAGCTGCATCCCATACTTCACTCGCAGTGTGATGTTCTCTGTAATAGGTAATTTTTTTGCTGTTGATTCAGTTATGGTTATACAGTTGAGCTGGATTTGAAAGCATCAACCCCAAAAGAAGAGTCATCTGGATACTGGGAGCAGCGGAAGCATGGGTTCTGATGGTGGGTAACTCCACAGCACCGGCCCAGTTTCTTCCCACTCCATTCACTCCCATCTTGAGCCAAGTGTGAAGCTTCAGCCCTTCTGCTCAAAATTTCTAACTGTCTCCATGCAGATATCCAATGGAGAGCCTTTTGGTGGGATTTCAGCTGCTGCTTTCCTTCTACCGCCCATCCATCGCACATCAAAATCCATTGAGACTTGCTCTTCATGTGGTATCTACCCCACAGGGGTTGTGATCTCTCACAGCATCCAAGAGCCACGATAATGCAAAAAAATAAAGAACAGAATGGGATGCTTATGATCCCAGCGATGTGTTATTCAAAATCTTACAGTTCAAAATCTCACCTTCTCTTTCAGTTTACTTCGGTCGCAGCTCTTTCCCCCAGGACTCTAAAAGAGTCAGAGCTCTGCGTGCTCGTGAGTGAAGGCTGAGGGAGGATAAATCAGCCAGTGTGGGGCCCAGGATGCCCTGTCCTCTCCTCCTCAGTGGTGCGGCATGGAGAAAGATGTCCTCAAAAAGTCTGGCTGCTACTGAGATGAAGCCCAATGCCACCGGGTGTCTTTGGGAGGTGCTGGAGACCAAACGTGCTTGGAGATGACTTGATTTACAGGGTGCAGAGGTGAGCTGCCTGCATATGCCTTACCCAAATTTACCACTGCTCTCAGGTTTGGGACCTCAGTTACTGTTCAAAAGGGTAAACCTACCTTGGATATTCCCTGCAGAGGTGATTAAAAAGGATGAGCAGATGAAAGCACACCTGAGCAAGGATATCGCTAAACTAATTCATTATTTTTACTAAGCTAATTAAAGGCAGACCAATGAAGTGATCACACCGGCATCATGATTAAGATCAAATCAATAAATCAATAGATTCAAATGATCGTCCATCAGATTATATATCCGTCTATCAAAGTGATTTGTGAAGTTGCCACTGAAGGAATTACTTAGATTTAATCTTGCCTAGGGAGATTTCAAGGAGCAGGCAGAGTCTTTTCAGGCTAAAACCCCACCAAGCTTCACAGCAGATGCAGTGACCCCACTGGTGAAGAAGATAGGTCTTCAAAGGCTGTAAGGATATCCCCCCTTTGAAAGATACATCTCCGTCGCTACAAAGGGGGATGTAGCTGTCCATTCTTATTTGGATTTTTTGCCAAGCTACATGACCCAGGTCATGTGGTAATCTTGTCTTAGCTCTGTTTGGGGCACTAATTTGATAGGTATCTCCACAGTAACTTTCCTTTAACATATCTTCCTTAAACCTTAAGCTTATTTTTAAGCATATTAACATTTATTGTCTGTATATTCCCCGTTTCACAAATGGCCCAGTTTTCCTCCACTGCTAAAGCAAAGGGAGCGGTCAGGGCAAACCCAGCTACTTCTGAATAATCTTGTTTTCAACTCCAAAGATTGCCACCCTAATTCATTTAAAACTTAATTTTAGTAGCCCTCCAAGGGCATTTTTCCCGCCAACACATCCGTTCATACCAACAGAAAATTGGAAAAACGAGAAGCGAGGGAATCAGTTCATTAAAACAAAGGTAAAAATAAACAGCGTGATTTCATCTGCATCATTCCCTGGGATTTTTCATTCATGTCTGCTTTTCTTTGTTATGCCGAGCACAGCACTGAAGGCTTCCTCCGGGTGCGCAACCTGAAGCCTCATGTGGTCCCAGAGCAGGCTGCAGCCCGGCGAGAGCCTTCGCTTGAGTCCAGTTCCTCCTCCTCTGCCTGGGTTATCCACTGCGAGGCAGAGAGGCGATGTTGGTGCTTTTATTCTGGGGGATGGATAATAGAAAAAGAACCATGTTTCCTGCATCGTTTTCATTTGTATAGGTGTAATTTCTCTTTAGATCGGGTTCAAGCTGTACGACTGGTGGGCCACTTGTGGAGCCTGGTGTTTTAGATGATATCTGTCATCCAGGTCCCTCACAAGTTGTCCCATCAGCAAGTAATCCTCCATTTTACCTAATCTTATCTATCTATCTATCTATCTAAAAAAAATACAGACATGTATGGGAGGAAGCCTTGTCAGTAAGGCAGATGCCAGTCTCGCAGCGGGATAAAGGAAGTATAATGCTGTCAGCAGAAATCAGTTTTCAGAAAACTATCCTGCTCAACACGCTTTCTCCCGAATACATTTTCCTCATGCCAGTTCCTTCTCCAACATTGTCAGCAGTCGTTAAAGTACTGTGAACTTTTTAATGGAAAAGAATTGGGGAACTAACTTTGGGTGAATTTTTTACTTACTCTTATGGCTTCTGATCTAAATCTACAAAACACTGTTATATTAATCAGTATTTGACCATTAAAGTTTTCTTAGAATTGACTCTAATTTGGGCCTACTTTCATCCCACAGCCTTCAGTCCAAGCAAGGGTCAAAATGTGTTTGAATTCCCCATTCATGGGGTCTCCAGACTTGCTGGTAACCCGGTGAAGGATTTTCACATTTCTTTGTCACCCATGTGAATTATAGCATGCCTGAGGTGAAATAGGGGCCTTAAAAATAAAAAATGAAAATGTAAAATAAAAGATGCTCTGGTTCCCCTTTTGCAGAGACAGCACAAATCAGGAGGTGAGCCCTGCACGGTGCTCTGGTAGAAAGCAATTTCCTGATTTAGGGTGATATGTAGCTAAGGATTTTGACTGATCTCATCTATATGTATATTCAGTCTTTCCAAGATGCTATTAGTAAGCATACCCGAAATTTGAATGTCTTATTTTATTTTATAAAGCCTCTTTTGTATTATTTTTAGGGAAAGTTATCTGTGTTACTTGCAGCCTGACACAGCTCGGGGTCATCTGCAGGTTTAGCAAACCTAATGTTTCCTCTTCCGGGCAGATAATTTATATGAAAGCCATGTATGGGCCTGTACCTGGGCTGGATCCTGTCTCACCCTCACCCCGTACAGCCTTTCATTTTGAAAATGAATCACTGCTAAGGACCAGAATAGCATGGGGGTTTGCCACCCATCCTCTACTGGTTTGATCCAGCGAGTTTCTCTGCCTGGTTCAGGAGAGCATCGCGTGAGACTGTGCCAAAGCCCAGCTGGAGCTGAGCTGTGGCACATCTGGAGCTTCTCCTTTCTCCCCAGAGCCCGCTGCTAGTCTGCTTTAGGAGAAAAGTGGGTTGGTTTGGTCTGGCTTGCGCTTGACAGATCCAAGTTGGCTGCTTCTCATCTCGCTACATTCTTCTGGATGTTTACAAATAAATCAATTATTTGTTCCAGAGAGTTAAAGTTAAGCTGACGGGTCTGTGATTCCCTTGGCTCCTCTCATCTTCCCTTTGCTGTTGATAGGAACTCTTTTGCTCTTTTTCAATCTTGGGGTGCCCTGATGTGTCTGCCACAAATTCCCCAAATTAGCCACCTACCATTCTGAGGTAATGACAGTCAGTGCTGGGTGAAATTCCTCCTGCACGATGAGACTGAAAACGTATGCCTCATCCAGGTGCTCTCCAACTACTTTCTTCCAAGCTTGCATCTCGTTCCCTTTGTTAGCTGCCCACCCAGCAGCAATATTTTCACTGAAGACCAATGATAAAAAAAAAGTATTAGGCACTTTGAGTTTATTGACATTATCTATCAATAGTATTTGCTATTTATTGAGTAGCAGAGCAACACTTTTCCTTACTCATCTTCTTATTACGATGTGAGATGAAATCATCTGTGAACTGTGCGCTGTGCTGAAGTCAGGGGTATCCGATGCTCTTTTTTTTTTAATCCGTGCACAACAGAGAAGGTTGTGTGGAGCCAAGCTGGTTCATTTTGTCCTCAGTAATGGATTTTCAATATATTTTTTAAAGTTCTTCTGGGCTCACTCTCAAATAGAAATTTGGGCTGGTGAAGACATCAAGGTGACCTCCCTTCCCCAGCGCTTGTGCTAAACGTGGACAACTCAGCAGCTGTGTTAAGGCCACATTGTGGAAGGTCTCCTCCCAAGATCCAAAATCCTCACATCTGCCCAATGCCTCCTTTGTCAAGGGGACCAGTAGGGAGGACCTTGTCTGTACAACCTCCCACCTGCTCCCCAGAGAGCTCCTGCCGAGGACAACCCTGACCCCCCCTGTCAGGATGCTCATGCTTCTCCTGCGCTGTGGACGCTGGTGATGCTCTCGGAGGCTGAGGCTCCCCTGCATCCTTTTGGAAGCCCCGTTGCTATGGCGACAGTGTGCAGCTTTACGGACTGTTTGTTGTCCACCTATTTCAATCAGAAACGCTTCTGGAGCTTTTATATTTTCAGGGATTTTAATTCAAATTGCTAGTGGGCAGTTTTGAATTCAAGAGGGAAACGATTACACTGCAAAGAAAAACTTTCAGAAACCTTTGTGGTCCGCTGTTGCCTTCATTTATTGTTTAATGATTAAAAGAGACTTTTTGTCAATTTTATATCTATTTTGTATCATTGCCACACTGCTCTGAGAACATCAGTAAGAAAGAGAAAAATCTTTGTTTCTCCCCCTGGCTTGGGTGCAAAAACCCACCAAATCACTCCTTTGACCCAGCCAGGGTGGCCTGTGGCAGTGAGAGGAGGGGCTGGGCTGCCCAGGCGATGTCCTGCCCTGATTCCCAGGGGACCAGCAGGAGTTGAGCAGGACGAGCTGGGAGCACTTCAGAGTCTGCAGCTTAAAGGCAAATTTGGCCTGGAGCAGATCTGTAGGTGGCCCAGAGCGATCCCCCTCTTGATGCTACCAAGCTCAACTAGGGGACAGACGAAAGGAGAAGCAATGGAGGTGAAGCCTCAGAGTGTGTATGTGGTAACTTCACCCATTTTTGCTCACCTGTTCATCACAGAGGGACATTTCAGAGGCCAACAGTCGCTCCTCCCAGCTAAGGATTTAATATTTACCTGCCAGATTGTAGTGCTTCCAATCTGATGACTATTTTAATCAAGGATCCCAACTTGCATCTGCATCCTTCTTGGCCTGTCCCCCACCAGGGTTTCTCCCTGTGTTTGGCAGAGTTTTTATTCTTTGCTTTCTGCACATTTCTCCAGCTGTTTCGAGCCCTTGGCCACAGCAGTCCCCTGGCACCCCCCATCTCCTTCCTCTTTTCTCTTAAGAGGTGAAGAGCCGCTCAACTTTGACAGATGGTGGTACATCTGCATTTAATAGTAGTGTTTTAGGGAGGCATTTGTTTTCAAAGGCATTAAAATATCTCTTTCTACCTTTGTTGCATTTCAAACTTTTGCATCCAGGTGCTGCTGGCATGGGAAAAGCTGTTTGGTTGGAAACTCGTGGTTTGCTCTGTAGGTTTGAGATTATCAATGAGGAAATCCTATTTCTCAAAATGTAGTTTAAAAAGAGCTACCAGGTGACTAATAATGAAAAATGTACGGATGTGAAATCAAGATATTATTGGGCAGAAATACTGAACTCTGCTCAGAATGCTTTCAAATGAAGAAAATAAGGACTATGTTTTTAGTTGTGTTTTCATATGGTTTGGTTACTAGAGTTCATTTGTTCTGGAAAGCCAAAATAAACTATTTTCTTTAGATTTCCTAACATTTTTACTTCTCACCTTGCCACATGTTTGAGACCAGGCACTGCCCCTTGGAAGGAAAAGAAATGAAATACTGAGGTAGCACAAAAGTGCTCAAAGGAAGAGAAAACCTCGCCTTAAGTTACTAGACAGCACAGATACAAATGTCAAAAACCTGGCTGGACGCCCAGGATAACTAGGACCGCTCTGAGGTGCTTTGGCTGATCACCCCCTGCGCATCAGGGGCCCCGGTGCACATCAGAGAGTCGAAGGGTAACGTTGGGTGCTTTGAAAACCTGCAAACGCAGTCCAGCCCTTGGCCTGAGGTTTGCAGGGAGCAATGGGTGGTGTTTGCCCTTGCTGAAGAAGGAGGGGATGAAGAGTCACCTCCCTGTTCTGGTTGGTGCCACCCTGTTGATTTTTGGGAGGCTGTTCCTACCAGCGATGAGCACGCTCAAGTTGGCCCAGACGCTATTAAAAAGCTATTCCGAGCGCTCTGGCTGGCTGTACGCATTAGTGACAAGATTATTAGCATCAGAGGAAATCCCAACTTTTGTTAGGAAGAATGTAAACAACTGCTGCTCACAAAAGAGCTGCTTCATTCAGCATCCAGGAAAGAAAAAAAAAAAAAAAAAGAGAAAAAAACCCTCTCAGGCTGTTGCTGCCCGTCTGGCTTCCACTCAGCACCATCCTGCTCCGAAGCAGAGGGCCTGAAGGCTG
>KZ505643.1:1018413-1073583 GCA_002844005.1 Limosa lapponica baueri
TTTTTTTCTTTCTTGTCTCCAACTGTAAAAGCAACCATCTTCTGGTCACCCATTTTTGCTGAAGGACCCAGTTTCAAACTATTACTGGCCTAACCCCAAACCACCATTTAATTGGGCTGAGGCACAGGCTCGTCCTGCAGCAGCCCCTTAGATGTTTGTTTTCTGGAGCTACCAGTAGGTCCCAGAGTGGTGTCAGCAGGATGTCCAGGAGTGGATGGTGATGCCTCTGGATGGAGCAGGCTCCGTGGCTATTACTCATCTCAGCTTTCATGGCACGATGGGGCACAAAACAGTCCTGGGAGGCCAGGGCAGTGCTGTGCAGAGCAGAGGAGGAAACATCTCCCATCCATACAGTTTAGCAGTGCATGTGCCAGGCAGGAAAATCAATTGCAGAACTCTGCCAGTGGGAGACCTCAACGATAAGTGTATTTGGCCTGTTACTGCCTGGACATGTCTCAGTTTCAGGGTAATTTATGGGATCAGGACAAAGTGGAGATGAGTTGGGATGCTGCAGTCCAGTCCCTGAGCAAATATCTAGGTTCAGCTCCTCCAAAACACCCCGTGGACAGTTTAAACCCAAGTACTGGCTGGCAGCCAGAGATATGGGCAGCAGGTGAACAGGTTGCAGACCTCACCAGGATTTTGAGCCACTTCTCAAGCCCACCCCTGCCCTGTGATCCCCGTTTCAGTGCTTTTCTGAGTGAGGCTGATCCCACAGCCCTTTTTACTCCGGTTGGGAGTTTATTGCTTTTAGGGTTGTTGAATTCCTCTGCTTCTCTAGACAATGGCAGTATCCAACAGCAGCAGATACTGCTGTGGCAAAATTGCACAGGCTCAGGGTAACCTGGAGCTGCTCTAGAGACATCCCCCCCCCCAGTTAAGACCTCCCAGTTAGAGATTATCTCTCCTACTGAACTGGTGCCATCTAGTAAGTCCATGTTCAGTTTTACACTGAAAGGATTCTTTTACACAGAATGGGTTCTTAAGCATTGGAATGGGCTGCCCAGGGAAGTGGTTGAGGCACCATCCCTGGAGGTGTTCAAAAGACGGGTTGACATGGTGCTGGGGGACATGGTTTAGTGATGGTTTTTTTGTCAGAGTTAGGTTGATGGTTGGACTAGATGATCTTGAAGGTCCCTTCCAACCTAGATGATCCTATGATTCTATGATTCTATGATGTCCCACCATGCTGGACAGGCTTTGGGCATCACTGCAGAGCTGCAGGGAGAGCAGAGCACTTGCAGCTCTGTGGTACCCACGCTGCTGCTGCCAGATAAAACATCACCAGGAGATGGGAAAGGCCACGGCGAAGGTGGTGGGAGGGCTCCAGCAGTGGCAGAGCAGCCCGCTCCCAGCTCTGCTGCAGCTGCCTGAGGTGATTCATCCCGGACCGATAGTAGTTGGTGTCGGCTGCTGAAACGCCAAGCCCTGAAACTTGTTTCGTCATATTTAGCATTTCCCGCTATATGACATGCAACTTTTTGCAAAGCGCTCTGCTTGGTGTCTGCGCTGGAGCAAAGCCCTTAGTCACCCCCTGGTCGCAGCAGCGCTGTGTCAGTGCTGGGGAAGGAGTAGGCACAACAGATCTTGCAAGAACAAGCAAATTACTTTCACTTGCTCAAGGAAAAAAAAAAAATAGTAAGAGGAAGTGAATTATTTAAAGCTGCAGGATCCAAAGTGAGTTCCTTTATTATAGAAAAGCCTGAATCATCTACGGGCACGGTATGGGAGTTGCAAATGCCCAAGTGATGGCAGGGAAACCTTCCCATGCAAGAGGGCACGCATACCAATGGCAAAACAAGTAATAGGACCTTGCTAACTGCTTACTGTGGGTTTATCCGACAGGGCTCCTTGCTCAGAGCTGGAGAACATGACTGCCCTGGGGCTGCCTTTCTCCAGTGAACCTCCACGGGGTGCAGAGGACTGGCAAGACCAGGCTCCGACATGATCTAAAAGGAAGATAATCCTATAGAGAAGATCATCTACTGGGAACATTCAGCATTGTGTGTTTTAAGATGTTTGTTTGCTGAAAATGTTGGTGGATTCGTTTACCCAAGCCAGGCATCTTGCCCACAGACACCTGGAGAGTTTCATCAGAGCGTTTTGCTCCTCACACCACCACCTCAGTCACCAGCCCTGAAAAAATCACCTCCAGAAATGAACAGGTAGAGGTTGCAGTGATCGTAGTGCTCCCGATGGGAGGCGCTAAGCAGGAGGTCTTGCAGATTGGCAAGTCTTCCTATAAAGGACTTCCTTCACTGTAACCAGCCCCCAAAAGAGGCTGCAGCATGAGACCCCAAGCGTGGTTCAGCATGTTTACAGGGCTCACCCCCCCGTGGTGGCAGCCAGCCACACTCTGCAATTTGCTGTTGCCTCCAAATCATCTCCAAAGGTGATCCTGAATACCCCTGTTGGCAATCCAGGAGTGGGGAGTCATCCTCGGTACGATGTCAAATCCTGCTTCGGGCTGTAAGGGTCCCACACCTCTGGCAGTAAGAGACACCTCTGCCAAAACTGCCACCCCAGCAGCCAGATTTGTGGGCTGGCAAAAGGGTGGGCCTGCCACGCTCTTCTCCAGCCATAAACCACAGAGCCCCTGGTAGAAGGAAGCCTTGTCATCAAGTCCTGGTTGAGATGCACGGTGCAGCACATCTCTGGTTTGAGCTACAGCTCCAGCTTCTCCACAGACTCCAGCAGACATCTTCTAGGTGATGTTTTCAAATTTCTCCTCAGTATGATGAAAGACTGGAAGTTCAATTTATTAAAAGAAATAATCTCAGCCTCTGGAGCTGAGATTTCAGTTTCATCACCTCGCTCCAGGAGCTGGGACCTTGGCACAGATGGATAGTGCCTGTCTGTTAATCCTGCACTGGAGAAAAGAAAGGAAGAAAAAGCTCATCATTGCATAGAAAACCAAAGAAAGAAATAATTTTGGGGCCCTGTTCCTACCTGAGACTCTAAGAGCACTGATGCATCGAGGCCTTAGAGTGTTTTTTTTTCAAAGGTCAAGCGCACATCCCTGGTACGGAATGAGCGGAATAAAAATTGGCATTAAATTCTGTGCGACTAAAACCCTGATGCAGAGTCACTGCGGGTGAAAACTCCAGAGAACATGAAATGCTGTTATAGTTGTACTACAAGGCTTTGGAATATTTTTTTTCTCTTCCCCTCTGGTGCCTGATGTTCCTGCAATTAATTTAGCCTGTGTTTCTAACTGTGTATGAGCAGGAGGAGACAGGAATGTAGTGTAAAGCAAATTGATTTTTGGTTTTCCTTGTATCCAAACAGTATAACTTGTTAAAAGAAGAGCTTACATTTTAGCCCTGGCATAAATCTCTCTTACATTGTGGGTAATCCATGAAAAAAAACCTAAATCCCAAAGAGTACATTTCGGGGAGGAAAAAAAGACATGCACAACAGAGGCATGCGGAGGGACCTGTGTACCGCAACTGCCAGAAGACAGGTGAGGACCAGGGCTGGGCGCAGGGATGCTGGATGCCGGCACTGCCGGTGGCAGCTGCCTGGAGGCTGCCCAGCGGGATGGGAAGCAGCTGCTCAGGACAGACAGCCCAGGACGGGAAGCCACCAACAAATTATTTCTGATCTCGCCGTGACTCACTACAGAAACTTCCCTACCTTAGCTCGTCTTTTCAAGACATCTCCACTGACGACTGATTCGTGGTGTTGGGGTTGTTTTTTTTAAGCCAAACTTAGAAAGCAACCCAAACACATGAGCACTGAATAATTACCGTACGTGTTCAGCACCCACATAATAAAAGTGCTTGTGCTGCACTTTTCCAATCGGGAGTGCCGTAGACTCTGAGTAATCGTTTCTAACCTCGTGCTACCGAGGTTCACGTTGCTTTCCCAGGCCTGCCGATGAGAGAGTGGAGGGCGAGCCCGGCGTCCTGGAAAGGCCACAGAGTCAGACCAAGAGCGTGCGGGTGTCGCTGAGATTTTCAGCTCTCCCTGCTGCACACAGCCTTTCCAAAATGGCAGAGCCAGGACTCCTTGCCTGTATTTCTCTTCCTGCTGTCCCTCTGAACACCGTTCTGCACACAAACACACCCATGGACTAAATATCTTGAAGCTCATCCTTTCCAGGAGATGTACATTACCTTGTCTTCTTCAAGCCTCCATATGACTTATGCTGCAGCTGAACCCAAGGCAGAGGTGCCAGGAAAAATGACGATGGAAATAACCCGAGGAAAGAAAGAAGGCAGAGCAGCTCTGCCAGCTTTTATGTCGCCTTCTAAAGCTGGCATGAACATAAACATGGCTTGGAGGAAGCACAGAGAGCCACTTTCCTTGCTCACAGCAGTTTTGAATGGGGGTAGGAGGACCTGTCACTCTGAAAGTGAGCAATTTTCCTGGGCACGCTGTGTCGGAGGGTTGGTGGTGCAGCCTGGCACACCGCCGTGCTTGTTGTGATGCTCCCCACACTGATCCCTGAAGCTATTAGAGAACTTTGGTGCTCACCTCCCATAGCCACCTCCCGGCTCACCAGGACAGGCAGGTGCAGTGCCTGCAAGCGTGCGGGAAGCGAGCGGAGGCACGGCCGCAGAAAGAGGGAGGTGGAGAGCAGGGTGGATGGACCAGACGTCCAGCACATGGAGATAAACACAAAGGGATGTGTTCCTCACGTAGAAGGCTGTTTGAAGGGCTGTTTTAAAAGATTTCTCCAGTGGACTGAGGAGGAAGAAGAAGACATTTTAGATGCTTGAGGTACAGCGCATGTTGCTTTCAGGTATGTTCATGAAGGATTTAGGGACAGCTTGAGCTACTTAAGATGCAAAAGATAGCCCAAGATAGACTGAAAATTTGGAACAAAACCGAGGGACATTATGTTGTTACAAACAGGTAAACACTCCGTTCCTCTTTCAAAGATAAGCACATTTTACTGCAGATCTTTTAAATTTTATCGTCATGTTTTGTACTTCTGATGAATTGTTCTCTCAAGAGAAGGCAACTCTTCCATGTCCACATTGCCAGGGGGAGCTGCTCCAGGCCCAGCTGGCAAATGAAATCTCCTCCTTGAAAGAAATTATCCATAATTGGTGAAAAGGTTTCTCAAAATTGTATGGAGAGTCTTTTAATGAAAAAATATAATAAATAAATCAAACAAAAAAAGAACAGCTCTGTTAGTCCCATGGTAAGGAATTCAGCCTACTTTTGCTTTACTTCACCTGGAGCTCTTCAGCTCTGCTTTTACAATGGCTGGGAACGGAAACACAAATTTGATGCCGCTCCTGATTCCAGAACTGCAGTCAGTCCAAAATGTAAAACCTCTTTGGTTAGTACTTTTAGCTCTGTCCTTCTTCAGCCTCCAGCCTTTAAGCATTCACTCGTCAGTGAAGTGTCAGTGTCCAGCCACTGGCTCTCCAGATGGAGGCAACTCCTCAGGATGTCAGAGGCTTGCACAGTCAGACGTTGGATAAAACCCCACTTTTCAAGGAGCCACTCAAAAGCTGTTGGAGCTTTCTGAGCCTATTTAATCCAAGAAAAATTATTTTAGATCCATAATAAGGAGTTTATTCCAGGTCTTTTTCTATTTTGTATGCAATATTTTAGTTCTGGCTATACCCTTGCCAGCACCATGGGCTGTTATTTTGTTGTCGCTCCTGCTAATGAAGTAAATAACTTTGCATTCCAGCTCATGATAATAACACAGCTATATTCCTACTTGGCCTTGGCCAAGACAAGCTATTAAAATGAGTTTTGTTTAGTCACGTTTCAGTTTCTGAATCACCTTCAGGAGGCGGGGAGCTGGTGGAAAGGCACAGAGTAGGCTGAGAGTCAAAGGCAGGAAAAACATCTGAGACGAACCTGCCACTCCAGGCTCCGCTGGGACAAAAGCAATAATGTTGCTTGTCTCCTAACGCCGTGCAAAGATGTGTGTGAGAAAAGACTCATTTTTGTGTGTGTTCAAAGTACAGCCCCCCTTTTTTTTTTTTAAACCTGCCACTTGCAGCTCACAGTGAAATGCCTGGGCAGACTGTCCACTGGCTTTTTGCTGCAGTGAGGTGGGCAGTGGAAAACGCAGCGCTGGGCTCTGCTGGGTGCTTCCCCATTACTGCAGTCACTGTGCTCAGCAGCGTCTGTTCTGATGGGAGAGGAAAAAAAGAGGGGGAAAAAAAAAAAAAAAGGCCATTAGATTATTTCACATGACTTGAACTGTGCAGCCTGATACGATCATTAGAAAGCTTTGACTGGGTTATTTATAACTTTTGATGCCAGCGCAGCTTTGTGGAGGCTCCTCTCTGAAGCTCCTACCTTGGCAGCTGCTAACAGTCAGTAGCTTCGCCTAATGTAGAAGCATCCATGATGCCAGTCTTTGGTGAGGATGGTGGGATGAAGAGATCATTTTTGCGTTCACCTCATGAAAATGCTGCCTTCTGCTTTTTGGGGACGAGGAGGGCTCTAGCCCCACATCCCACACCCCACACGCTTCTCAACACGGGCTCATTTCTCATTTCTTTAGCTACGTAGGGTTGCATCCATGCCTGGATCCCATAGGCCCTTGGTACAGATCCGGCATCTCTCATTGCATGGGCATACCTTTTGAAAGGGACCAGCAAATTTCAGGGCAGCCAGGAAAAACAGCCTTCTCCTCGGCAAAACAAGCCTCTGAGCAGTTGCCAGTTAGCTGCTGCAACAGCTCATGATGTCAGGTAGCGTTTGAAAGCCAGAGATTTATATTCCAGGGTCACATAAAGTCTATGGCAAATCAAATCTGTGATGATAAAAAAAGGCTGTAATAAAAAGATTTGACACAGGAAGTCTTACAAACTCTTAATTTTACTTAGGATAATTACAGTATTTACATCTAGGTAACGCTGACAGTTCAGGGCTTTGATATTCTCTAATGTGATTTATGGGCAGCAAAAAGAAGCTGGGTTGAGGTCATCGTCTTCGCCCCAGGAACATCTGTTCTCCGTGCAAAGCTCTGACGAGCATGTGCCACCCAGCAGATATGACCACTCACAGGTGTCTCCCCTCTGAAGCAGACCAGTCATATACAGCATCCACAGCACAGCGTCTTCGGGGGCTGCTGCTCAGAGATGACCCTAAATCATGCTGACTAAATGTTAATGAAGATACTACATTTGCAGACAACTCAAAGAGCTCGACAAAGAGCCCAAGGGAATAAGCCAAAAATGGTGTACTGTCCCCAGAAGAGACAAGTGGGAAAGGAGAAAGGAAACAAGGCTGCCTCATCTTCCAGGAGCTGCTTTTGGTGCCTTGGTAGATGGTCCATCAACTGCAGCCATAGCCCCAGATATAAAGGAGGTCACTGTCATCACCTGTAGCTCCATTCTGCCAATGCGACTTACAGCATTGGGCTGAGGAAACAGCTGCAAAATGAGCAATGACCAGGGCTCTAACATCGATTTTCAGCACAAATGCTGCTGCTGTTTGTGTTTTTGAGGAACTGCTGTGTCCCCCCCGCACAAATGCCATTGTCTCTCTTGGAAGTCTCCAGCTATAAGTGGGACAAGCCATGTAGATGAGGTGGTGGAGGTGGTTGCAACCTGGGAAAGAAATGTTGCATGAACACAGTGGTTGCAGAAACAGTAAAAGCGATTTTTGAGAGGGATGTCATATGTAGTATGGGAATGGAATAAGGATGGGGTTGGTTTCTCCATCAGCAGAAGGAGCATCTCTGGGTGCCAGTCTCAGGTTTTAAAGGTGGGTAGCATCTGGACCAAAAAAAGAAGACTGTTGTTTGGGTTTATCAGCTGGTAGTGACACTTAGAAAGAGGCTGATGCTTGTGGGTGATGCCAGGGGGGGGAATGGGGACAAGGTCTGCAAAATAAGTAAAAACCTCTTGAAACAAGTCCAGCAGAGGCCTTTCTAAATTTTACCATCCTGGAAGTGGTTTCCAGTAGACCCACTGGGATTCACATTTACCTCAACCCTCTCAAGAAGATCCCACAAGGATAAAATGAAATCTGTCTTAAAATGCCTGAAAAGGGATGGAGTATCTCATTCTGCCTCCAATCTGGGAGTGATGCCTCTTTGCCATCTCACTGCCTCACAGGAAAGGTACACACAGTGGCACTGAGAGACACCCAAAATACCTGCCTGGGAGGACAGGTCACACCGATCCCTTTAGGGAGTGGTTTATCTTGTTGGAAGGTTTCTGGAGAAACCAGAGGCTCAGGGATGACCCTCACAGAGCTGCCATTTTTCTTCATAGACTTCCATTTCTGAACAGTTCAGAGATCAGTGATTTATGAGTATTTTAAATGTTCAGTCTCTGCTTAGCTGAGCAGGGAGATGGATGGCCACTTGCTCCGTGCGGAGCAGCAGGATGTGAGAGCCTCAGCACCTGGAGCCACCTCTCACACCCAAAACTGACCAGGGGTGAAAGAGTTTTGTCACAAGCACAGGGACTTACACACTGAAACTGTACAAAACTGAACTTGCATTTTACAGAAAAGGCTGCAGCTCTGGGATGAATTTTGGCAAACACACACCCTTCCAAAAATCTGCAATACTGAAGTTTGGGGGAGGGGAAGCACACAAAACATCCAAGCCCATGTTTTGCATTAAAAAATCATAACGTTTCATGTCTAAAATGTCAAGATGAATCATTTCAATGCATCCGATACAACCAGGATGAAGAGGCTGCTCCAACAGCATGCCACCTCTCTCAGCAAGCGGACGGGAGACGAATGCCCCTTTCAATTTGCATTGTAGCTGATGTCTTCTAGGGTGTGGAAGAGGAAGGGGGATGAAAAGGATACTGAGCATGCTGTGTCTCCAGAGAAAACCTCCTTCAATCCCCTTCCCCCGCACATAAGGACCCACTTGAGACCCAGCACGAGAAGACAAATTGGAGACGAGAGTGACCACAGAAGAAGAGCACAACCAGAAGAAGAGTACATGTTCTCAAAAGCAGTGCCAGCATGCTGCCATCTAGGATCACCTGCCCATGACAGCAGATCGACTGAAAATACCTACCTGATGCCCCATGGACAGAAAATCCTGATGTGCCAAGGTCATACTGCTTTGCGGTCCCATCTTGAGTTTTGATACCTACCATGCTGGTACCTCTGGTACCTTTCCAGAGGCAACTGCCACGCTGTCCTCCCAGCTTATGTCCCAGAGCGGTGAGGCCAGGACTTGCCTCTCATGCGAGGACCAAGAAATCAGGTGACTGTGCCATGTTCACAGGAAAGGAGAGGCGACAAACAGGCAAACTGCAGGCTGCTGCAGCAAGGCAGGGAAGTTCAGCAAGGTAGCAGTCCGTGGTGCATTCCCACACCCGGATCTGGCCTTCCCAGAATCAGCTGATGCTAATTTTCAACAGACTTTTAAGTTGCAACCTCAAATACTTTTTTTTTTTTTTTTAATCTTTTACAGCTGGCAATGGCACAATGTGAAGGCCCAGCGAGCTGCACCACCACCGAGCTGAGCTTTGGGGAGCATCCCCGTCTGTGCCCGATGGGGAGAGGCTGGAAAGCAGCTGAAAAAAAGAGAGCCAACAGGCCAACGTCCTGTTGCTGGGAAGGACTCAAGTGACAGGGAGACAAAACAGCAACTCGTAGCTTGGCTTCTGGGACTGGATGCAACTTCAGCTCAGGTGAGCCAAAAATCTTCCCACCGACCCCCTCCCTCGAGCTGCGGAGGGAGGAAAGTTGATGCCTCAGGATCTCCATGGGAACGGGATCAGAGAGGGGGAAAGCTGAAGAGGAGAGCAGGGAGCAGACCGGAGCGAGCAGCGGGGAACAACGGGGAGGTGGTGGCTGTGGGGCAAGTTGCCCGTGGAAGCCATCCGTGCGGCCGAGACGGCCTGCGGTGAGGAATAACAGGCTTGCTGCAGAACCTGCGGCACTGGGGAAGAAAATGAAGCGATGTATAGAGCGTGTGGTGGGGGGGATGGCGTGTTTCCTCACAGCAGATTAAAGCTGGCAGCAGTATCGGTGGAGTGAGCTTGTGTGGAAAAGCAACAGCAGGCAAGGAGAGCTCGCTCTTCTCACGGGTTTTGTGGGGAGGAGAAGGACAGGGTAAGCAAAGCAGGGAGAGAATGGCTGCTTCTCCACACCCATCCTCCTCCTCCCCTCCAGCCCCCTGGGGAACCTGCAGTAGGAAAATACCCTCGGCAGTGTCACCTCCTCCTTCTCTCCAGCCATGGCCTGGGGGTCTCCTGTCAGTGGCAGCTTTCACCTGGGCTGGGGTGAGCAACCTGGGATGCTGGTGCCCATAGACCCCACCCAAAGCCTCATCGTTCACCACCGAAGTGCTTGTCCCTTTGCTGGGTGGCAAAGCAGCTGCCGTAGGGCAGGAAGCACAGGAATTCATGGTGGGCCAGGGAAAGGACGGGCAGTGGGGTGGTCTGCAACTCTGCACCTTGCAAGCGCCTCTCTGCTGTTCCATGAAAGTACCACATTCCTGATGCCCAAGAACAATGTGGGAGCATTCCCACACTGCCAAGGGGGAAGAGCTTGTGCTCTCTACACCTGCACTGGTAACCCCCACTGGGATGTCTCCTTGCCTGCCTCCTCACGGGAGCAGTGTCCTGGGCAAGCACAGGCAGTGAGTCTTGGTCTCTGCCTCTGCCCATCTCTTCTGTAGGGATATGGTTTAGTGGTGGTTTTAGCAGTGTTAGGTTGATCCTAAAGGTCCCTTCCAACCTAGATGATTCTATGATTCATGTTGTCTTCCCATCCATTCTTCTGCCCTGCTCCTTTCTTAGCTGAGGGAATGAAACCCACGGTGGGGTCAGTCAGGGAAGTGCCGGTCTTGCCATCCTCTGCCCCCATGCCTTTGGAGAAGGGAGTTTTCCAGAACCAGTACAGATCTCCCCCTGTGGGTGCTTCCCTCCTGGAAGCTCAGCTCTGCCTGCACTGGCTCACATGTCTGGTGTCATTTTCACATCAGTTTTGCTGAGCATTTTGTGACCTCAGACTACTTCAGGGTGCCATTAGCTTCTCCACAAGGAGCTAGTAGGAGAGGACTGATGGATGCTGGCGTCTTTGCCTGCTTGCACACACAGATGCAGATTTTCACCCGTGTGAGTTGGGTTTCACCATCGTCCCTGACTGCACAGTGGTGGCAGCAGCTCCCAGGGCTCCCCCCATGAGGGGTACAGGAAGAGGGCCACCCAAAGCAGTTGCACCCAATTCAAACATCTGCATCCCTGCAGATACTCCTTCTCCATCCGACTGAGGCAGGAGGACACAACCGTAATGTTCACTCCGTGGTGTGTTGCTACAAGCCTGGCAAACTGGTTGAGGCTTTAGCCATTCCTCTCAGACAACAGACACCTTTCAACCAGCAGACTCCTGATGGCCAGCTGTTATTGTAATGTATGCCCCTCAGGGTGATTTTGAGGGGGAATCTCAACACCCAGAGTTTCCCCCTCAAACTGCTGCTCAGTTTGGTTGCTGTCATCTCCTCCTACTTCTGCACAGCCCAACGTGCCATCCAGATTCTGGTGTTTTAATGCAAAAGGGATTTGACCCATGAGGCACAGCTGATGCCACAAAGCACCTGGAGCTCATTGCCTCCTTTCCAAAAGGAAGAGGAGGAAGCCGCTGTCTGGTCATTTTGGCCTGCCCAGAGCGCTCTCTGCCAGGGCCTGCTCTGCGACGCAGCTCGCCTCGGCTGACAAACTTGTGGAAAGCATCAGAAATGTCAAAACTGCCTTCTGCTCCGCAGCAGGTCTACCATGGATTTGTTTTTCTCTAAGCCGGACAGCTGCAGGTTACACTACTCTCTGCAATTTTAACCATCATCTTCTCCTGATTTTATTTTCAGGTCCACAATTCAGACACATCCTTCATTTGTAAGACGGGCAAACGGCACTGACATGGTCATCACTTCTCCCCTGCACACCTACCTTCCCCCCAGGATGCTTAGAAATGTGTCCAACTCCTCCTTCCACCCCAAAAAGCTCTCTGTATTTTCCAAGAAGGGGAAGCTGTTGTCGAAAATGACTGTTGCTTCAGGAAAAAAAAGAAAAGGGGAGGGAAGAAACGGGCTTTCCCCCTCCCACCACCACGTCCAGTGGAGACAGAGGCCAAACTGTAAGTCGGGACAGAGCTGATGCCAGCCTGAGCGAGCAACCATGCCCTGGGGAAATGGGACAATTCATGCCTTTGGATAAAATAGATCCCTCTTACCTTCCCTCGATGCTGCCTGTGCCATGGAGCTTCCCTCTAAGGCTGCTTGCTGAAGCTTTTCTTCCTCCCTGAAAACACAACCCCTCAATGTGCTCCTGTGCTGGAGCTGCTGTGGGTGGTCACAGAGCCCCGGCCTGTTGCAGCAGGGGAACAGCAGCAGGGCCATTTCAATGGGCACCAGCTAAAAAAGGATTGTTCTTTCCCAGGTCTGTAAGCATTTGCTGCTTTACAGTCCTTATTTTTCCATTTGGGAAAACCAGATTTGGGACAGACACTACGGTAGCAAGCCAAAATCAAAGTTAACAGCTAGGGCTTTACACGCTGCAGGTTCAAAGGGTATGGGGGAAAGTGCTTGTAGCCTGCCATTTGGAGGGAACAATTGAAAAAAAAAACCAGAAAGGCAATAAAAAAATACAAAACTAAACTGTCTTCTTGCAGACACAGCCCCAAGCAAATACATGCAAAGCCACGAAGGAGGGGGAAATGCCTGCACTGATGTGCCCGTCCCCAGCCCAAAAACACACCCTCAGGGCAGTATGTGCAGACTGAAGGGAGATGAACCAGAATGATGTTGCTGGACCCAAAACAAAGTTCTCAAGGAAATACATTCCCCCATCAGTGAGCATCTGGGTTCCAGGTCCTGAAAAAAAATAAAAATCAAACACTGTAGGCAAAACAGACTATCATAAACAGGGACATTTTACGCAGCTGGACAGGACATTAAATGGGAGCTCAAATCCCAGGGAACAGCATTTAACCTGGATATGCCGCTGCCTGGATGAATGTTTGTTGAGAAGATCACCTTTCCCCCCCTGCCCCCGTTCCATTCCTACCCCCATCACCAAAACTACCTTGCAAATTCCAGGTGAGCTTTCTACCAACCTGGTAAATAGTGTCTAGCTATAAACTCTTCTGATTCTAGTTGTTCCTTTTTTTTTTTTTTCTCTTTTTCAGTGTGGAAAACAGCAAACCATATCATTTCAGAGCACTGACACCAGCTGATAAAATAATCCTGACATTTGCTTGCTGCAGATTAAAGAAAGCCCCAGCAATTACTGAAAAACCTGCAAGTTTCGGTTCTGTCAATGACCATCTTTATTCCCTATCACTATAATACACTAATGTTAAACATCAGCTATCAAATTTCCCATCCTCAATAACTTGCAAAAAAGTGTTGATCCAAAGGTGGCACCATGAATAACCAATGGAGGAAATTTACTGCATCTGCTGTCATGAAGGGACACGGCCTCTGGTAGCAGGAAGAATTTCTTGGACCTTGTTTGAGTTCTGAGCATCTGCTGAGGCTGTGGACATGGGGCCCAAAATTTGATGTGGTGAGGACACCAGGCTCTGGCACAGGAGATACCAAACAAAACATTATGTAGTTTTCAGAGTAACAATTTTTAGCCAATAAGAACTACAGCTTGGCTTCAACTGGGACAATACCAGTAGAAAGCCAACCAAGAATTAGTTTGTTCATAGACTGCTTACTTTTAGCTTTCCAGCCAATCTAGCACGTGAATTTCCTGAGTTTACTTTCACCTGACACTAATAAAAACTAGCATGAAGTTAATGCCCCTCAAGCTAAACAGATGGAACTGAGAACAGTTAGTGAAATTTTCCTTTGCAGGGGAGCTATTCTAGTCAAACTCAAGAGCAGAAGCAAGAGAGCATAGTTTCTAATACTGACACAACCCCTAATTGTACACATCATCATTTCAACTCAACTGCAAGAAAGCAAGTCCACATGAAATGCTATTTGCATAAATTATGCTTCACCAGGCCAAGTCCTGCACCCACTGCACTATGAGATGAAGTTTAATGCTGACCTCGATGAGCCAGAGGTGTGGTTCTTAATTGCACGGGAGTAAGACCAAACCCACAGTCAAAAACTGGGCATGGTGACAAGAGCTGCCCAGTTTAAGAGCTGCCGAGCTAAAGTCCTCCTGGTCTACAGATAACTCTCCTCCCTCATTCACTGACTGCCCACTCCTGAACACAAGACAAAAAAAAGCAAACAACTTAGACAGGAAGCTCCAGCAAGATTTTATTCAATGGTATACAATAGGGAGAAATTAAGATTAAAGAAGAATTGTATACATTACTGATTTTTCAAGTTGCTAAAACAAACCCATAGTGACAAGAACAACTGAGGCTGACGACATAACAAGAAGCGTGGTGACCATCTCTCTAGTGTCCATACCTGCAAATATATAATATGTTAATGCTTTATCAAAAATTATGTTTCATACTGGTCCTGATTTGGGCAGATTTATTCTTATTCTACCACAATGTAATTAACATGTAAACCAGATGAAGGTGAAAAGCTATGTTACGAAAACCTTAGGAAGTTCTCCACATTTCACTTCCCCCAAAAGTCTATCCAGATACGAGTTAGAAGAGAGACTGAGCAATCAACGGTATCATACTCAGGAGACCCTCAGTACCACAACCCACTTCAAATATACCCTGCATGAAAGCAAGGCCAAAGCCTGTCACAGCCCCAGACGTATTACTGAGCATCCATAAGAAGATGTTAATTCATGTCTCCACTTCTCCTCATGCTGCCCGTGCAGCATTAGCCACCAGCCAGGCAACACAGGCTCAGTTTTCATTAAATGTTCATTAAATCATCGTAAAACTATGGTACTCAAGTTGGCATGTCAATGACAATTTACACAACTGATTACGAACCAGATCCCAAAGACGATCCTGAACAGTTATAATATCTGCTTTGCTTTGTTTAAATCTGGACTCTGGTTAGAATTAACGTGTTTCTTTTTTAAAAAAATAGGGCGGGGAAGGGAAATTTACAGTTAAGATGAATGTTGCAGAATGAAGCAAGTGACAGGCAAAGTTCCTTGGACAAGTATCAATGGACAATTACCCCTCAAAATACAATTACCCCTCAAAACCCCATCCATGTATCTCCTACCATTATTTTAACAACAGACCTTTGAGGAACACAAAACAAAATAAAGAATGCAGAAATTATGGATAAATGTGGCAACGGCTACGTGGACGTTTGCTTTCCAGATGCTAGGAAATCAGCTGTATTAACCTCTGAGGATATTAGGGTTACAAAACAAATCCCCAAGATACAGAGGGACCAGTAAGACGTCTGGCACCTCAGCAGAGAAGCTCTGGAAAACAAGCAGCTAAATTCAGGTCATTTTCTAAACCCATATTGCTCATGCAGCAGTATAGTATTCACCTGAGGCTCCACTTTCAGTGAATTCCATTTCTCTTCTGCTCTCCATTGTTTAGAGAGAATGTCAATAGAAATCACTACTTTTTAACAACTCCCACTTACCCCACAGCTATTTGGACTTCCTTCAGAGCTCATTGAGCACCAGGTGACTAAGGAAAGGTCCCTATGCAGCAAGGTGAAGAAAACACCTTTCCCAACAGCAACTATGCCCTCAGACCCATAAAGGAGAGAGATTACCCACATATCTGACATTGATCATTGCTACTGACAGAAGGACAATTGGATTTCTCATCTTGAATTTTATATGCAGGATACCTACTTTTGGAACTCCCATTCCCTGTTGTCCAGTGGACATACTTGGCGAGTTTTGAGCCAGCGAGAGATGCAGTGGAAGTGGAAAGCATGCTGAAAGAGAAAGTTCAGATCAACATCATTGCAGAACACGTGAATGTATTTTGATGTGAAAACTACCATCGAAAGCATCACGGTGAGAAGTGAGTAGCAAGTGTTTGCAGACAAAGACGGGGAGGACCCATCAGCCAGCTCACTAGTAAACACCAGGGAACTGATGGATATTTTCAGAGAGGAAAGGAACAATAGTGAAATGGCAGCAGGGAGCCTGTTCCACAGTGCATCCCATGGCAAGCGACTGACTTCTGATGAAGGAGAGAACGCAGAGTTTAGCAGCTGCTAAAATTGGCAGAGCAGATGCTGATAAGAAGCATAATCAGAAAGACAAGAAAGAGGATTTCACAGTGAGGAGCAGGGATGATATGTATGTATACGTGCTGAAGCTTTCTGCCAGTCTTCCGGACAAACCAAAGCCTGAATAAAAAGGAACTTGCAGAATTAGGAAGAAAAAAAATTTAAATTGCATGTTTAATAAGGACACCCTTTTCCATATTCCATACAGTTACTTAAAAACAATATTTCACTTGTGGTAACTCTTACACACAAAATTGTAATTTTGACACTAGAATATCCCAACAAGGTTTTAAAAAATTGCTCTTGTCCCCTACAAACAGAATTGTAACATTTACAATCCTGTTCCAGCATTATCATGCTGTAGCTTGATTCTACACCACAGTGAAGATGGGATGAGGAATAGGTAGTTATTCCATTATGGAAAATTATATCTTCCAGCTCAGGTCTGGACTGGCTAAGAGATATGCAAGTTTGAGTTCACATGCTAGGGGGACCACGTAGGGAGTGCATAAGGCAACAAATTGAAGAGATGGAGATTACACACTAGAACCGATTTGATCTTCCTCCAAAAGGGGAAGGCAAATCACCTCGTTACCCCATACTGACTCCTTGAATCAGCCTGCACAAAGACAAATCAAGCATGCTGACATACAAGTAATCCTATTACCAGGGAAAAAAAAAAAGGCATAGCTCCTAGGCAGAGCCTTGATCAGAAAATTAGACTCAGAACGAAAGATCTATTTTTCTTCTTTCTTAGAAAAAAAGGGGTAAAGGCCTATCTTCCTCCCTTCTCTTCTGTGTCCTCCGTATTACACCTCTCCAACTTTCACTCTTTTTTTTTTCCCCTTCTCTCTCCTTTCTACACTCTACTAAACATATGGCACTTAAAGTTCTTTTTTCTGGTGGATTATCTGAAACACTTTATAAAACGCATTTTGTCCCAAGCCACGAAGGGGATAGCATCACCGCATATGAGTTCCACAATAAAACAGTTTTCCTTACATTGCAGACACCCCATGCAACTGTGCACTCTTCGGAGGTAGCTGATGCTTGATTTGCTTGACATTCTATGCCTGTGAAAACAAACATTAAACACATATATGCAGGAGTAGAAAATGTACATGCAACAGCAGCTGGTAGATTTCTTCATAATAGCAAGGGGTGGGAGAAGAGCTCTTTGTTTTGTTGCATTTATTACATCAGGAAATGTCGAGACCTATTGGTTTAATGTGTACTGTTTTCCCAAAAGTATCAGATCAAAATATACTTCATCCTGCTTTCCTCCTTCCTCTACATTTTTAGTATTCCAAATTTCCAGAGGGTAAGAGCACACGGCTCATCTACCGGTAACATGTGTCTGCTTCGTAAATTTTAAGGATAAATATTTTTAATTTGTTCTCTTGTGTTTTAATAGATGCCTTTTGATGAGAAGTTGCAGTAACAGACCCATAAAAGAAAGTTTACTTAAATTTCTTACCCAGGTTTCTCTAAATATAAATTCACTGCCTTGTCAGACATTTTGTACTATTTACAAATTAATTTGCTCATGTAATGCTGGAGTTTGATGGTCTCTCTTTTATAGTCTTGTGACAGGTAAGCACAGCCCAAAAATACATAATAGAAAATACATTTTAAAATGTATTTTTTGAACGTTTTACACCTTAGAGCTGAGTACGTAGGATGACCCCCAAAAAGATAAATGCTATTTGTGGGTTTGGGTTATTTTTTAACTTTTGTCAGATGGCATGGATGAAGGAGATGAGAGGGAAAGGGAAGGGGAAGGGATAAGAACAGGACTGAGATAACAAATCCAGCAACCTGATTCTCCATTCTAGACCCTGAAAAATTCACTTCTGCTCCCGCTCAAGAAGAAACTCCAGAAGAAAAAAAAAAAAAAAAGATATTTCCAACACTTCCACAGCCAGCAACACAAACCTATGAGACGAACATTTTACTTTCTACAAAAGGATGCTTTCTTTAAAAGTCAAGCCCAAATGATTTGAAAAGACATACTGAAAGACAATTGGCTTACAACTTGACACATGGGCTTGTTGCTTCCTTGTTTTGCAGACCTTTTTTTCCTGGCAAAGAAAATGTCTGAACGAGCTCCAATTCTCTGTTCACTTTTAGTGTGCCCAAATATGCTTGGAGGAAAAGGAATTTGATTCACCAATTAAAGATTCAAAAACTTTCAAACCCCACAGGTTTGGCTGAAAAATGTAATCTTTATTTGCTCTGTTCTATTCATCCCTTTCTCCATTTTTCACTCTTAAACATGGAGATAAGCAAAATAAGAGAAAGGCCCTTTATTCCTGAGATGTAAGAAAGATCAGTGTACCTCGGTTATGAGGAACTAGTCAAAATAAGACAGATCTAAAGAAACTCACTAGCAACAACTGTTATGCAAGATTTGAATGAACCTGTATTTATTAGACAGTTTACATCAAGATATGATATGCATAGAAGGAACTCCAAAGCTCAGTCCTTGGCCTGCCTATAGAAAAGAACAAAATCCAGTGCACCTGAAATGTCTGAGGTCTTAATACAGCAATAAAACTAAATCTGATTAAGAAAATGGAGGATGCTCAAGAACCCTGAAGAGCTTCAATTACTTTGGACATTTGTTTACAATTTTACACCCAAGATTACTGCAACAATTTTACTGTTACTGCAGTATAGACTCAAGGTCTTCCTGAGTATCATGGGGTATATTATATTAAGTTTTAAATATTTGGTCTGTACAGTAACAGAAGATGGTGAGAATATGAGTAGTAGGAAAAGGAGAGGAAATTAATTTGAAGGAAGAAAAGTCAACTGGTAAGCAAACTTTAACTCAGGAAGTCTCTGCTGAAAGCAAGGAAAATATTCCAGCACACAATATACTTATTTTGTTTCTTCTTCTCTTTCCCTGCTGGAAACAGGATATTGGGCACATTAGACTGAATTCCATCTAGCCCATTTTTGTGTCATTTTGTCTTCCCCCCCCCCCCCCCCCCAGTGGCCCTAACCTGTGAGCTGTATGCTTTGGAACACACTACATTTTTTTTTTTTCTCAGGTGTTAGAGGACTCTGTATTTTGACTGGGAATGAGAGGGAAGAAAGGTGGTTTAGGTAGGGAGGAAAAGCAGCACTGAAATTCACTTTAGTGTTTCTGAAGCATTCGCTGGCAAGCAAATACAGTCTAAAACACGACAGCCCAAAAACCTTAAGAGGACAGATGAACTTTTGCAGAAATAGCTGAGAAGAAGTTCCCTATTGGTGACGTAAAGCCCTTCCAACAAGACACCCAGATTTAACTCCCTCATCAAACAGGCTGGAGGCTGCTGCTGGTACTACTACCTTTGGCTGCCAAAAAAAAAGGACCTCCCAAAAGCCGAAGCACTCTTTGGTCTCCTATTTGCCTCATTTCAGAAAAGGACAATATATCAACAAAGAAATAAAACAAATGAACAATCTCTGTCAGTGAACGAAAGCTGATGATTCTGGCTGTTGAAAGAAAGAGAGGCTATTCACCGTCTGCTGACCCAAAAGAAGCGGTAAGGGTCAGACAGTAACAGGTACCGGAGGAATACTGAATGACTCTTCTTCTGCTTTGCTTTTGACAGAGCATCTGGAGGTGAGGGCAGAGAGATACAGCTAAAACCTGAAATACCTGTAAATAATTGTGAAAGATGCAATGGAAGCATTTCAATTCAGGGAATTGCAGAAAAGCATATTATATAATAGTAACTTCTGACTCCTGGCATCTACTAAGAACCATCCCTCTTCCTATACATTTTCTTTTGCAGAAATGTTCTGTATATTTACGTAACAAGAAGAGTAGCCTAAGATTTAAGTAGCCATAATGGCAGGTAAGAGAAGTAAAGTGCACATCTTTTGTTTGCAGCTACAGCCCACTGCACTAGTAAATTTGATGATAAGAGATCTTCTGCTTTAGCAAGAATAACCACTGTATGGGTTCCCCTTTCTCTTCACATGTTGTCTTCTAAAATTATCATGAAGGGATCAACTTATTGGGGAAAAAAAAGAACTCAACACACATAGATTGGCTAACACAACACATCACGTACTCAGAAAACAGAGACAGAAAAAATGAATAACCAGGCTAATAAATGTGAAGTACATTTGTTACTCCTAAAATGTACAATGAGCTCTCTAATTTAGTTTTCAAACTTCAGAGGGATTTCAGAATTTTCCCCTTGCAATCCTCTCCAGTTTCTTAGGAATTATCTGCAGATTTTACCAAAGATGTACTCTATGCTCCCCCGCATCATATCATCATATGATACCTTCTACTTATAACCCCCTTGTATGATACTCAGTATTTCCTGTTAGTATCACACTCTCAAAAGTATTTGTACACAGCTATCATCTTCCACTCCTACTTATGACTTAGCAAACTATATATACTTCTGTTCTTTTAATTTTCCCAGAAATCCAAACTCATTCAACCTGTTAAGCATCCTGAGATTCTTCTTTGGATTCTATCCAATGTATCTACCTTGTGAAGCTGGAATATCAAATGTGGTACTTTGCATCTTACTTTCAAAGAAAGGGAACGGTATTTTGATGCCACATTTTACACAGTTCAAAACTATACTGGTTACCTTACTACAATATTACATTCCACGTTTTAGACCAGAAGGTAATCCACCATGCTAAGCATAGTGTTTATTTAACGCTCCCCAATTTACCATGTTGCAATGACAGTGCCAGAGAGCAAGCCTTTGAAGAAACCAAGAACACTGCTCAAGTAAAATCGAAATAAGACCTGGCTCTTTCCAGAGAAGAATCAAAACAAAACACTGAAAATCTGCACGTTCCTTCTGTACACTAAATACAAACCATAGTGAGGGTGGGGGGAATGCTTTCACCATATTATAACCAAGTCATAATGTACACGCATGAGAAGAACTTCCTGACACCTTAACGTTGTTATAGCCTAGCTTTTGGATGTCTGACTTCATAATGTTAACAATCTTCCATTAGTACGGCTGGCGTTACTTATCACTCTTTTTAATGTTTTCCCTTTCAAGGTTTCTCTTCATCACAAGGAGATGAAGGCATTTGTATCCTGCGTTTTATCAAATTGAATCTTGTGTTGTTCTTCCTTGCACATTCTATTAATTTTTCCTTAATTTGCCATCACTTCACATCTTATGTTTGAAAATCTAATTAAAGTGCTGTTTAACAACATTAATGATCTGTAACAAGGAAGTAAGGAAATCCAGAGCCAACACTGATCTCGGAACACCAATTTAGATACCCCTTCTACTCTGTATACTGTCAATTTTGGTCTGTCATTTGCAGTTCAGGCTTTTCATAACATTGCTCATACCCAAACTAATAATGCGTTATGCTTCGGCAACTTAAAAAAAAAAAAAAAAGAAGTAGTTACCTATGCCCTCTTCCTTCCCTGTTTTTCCTAATCCACCTATATGCTCGCAGCCCCACCACCATTTTAATAGGTTTGTTTTTTGCTTTTTTTAAATAACTGAGGCATGAAATTCACTACTGGAAAATAACATCTGTTCACTCTCCTTCCAGCTCCTCCGCATCTCTCCTTCATCCTCTTATGTCCTATGCGCTATTTATAAAAAATAGCAAATATTTGAAAATCTATTTGGTCTCTCATGGGAGGCACTATTAATTTCGAGGCAGATTAATAAATGAAACACACCAACATCCATTATCTTACAACACATCCCACTTATTGTGAATCATTATCTTGAATTACAGGATTTTATCTATTTATCCTATACATTTGTAAATTCTATAAATGCAACTTAGGTTCTAACAAATCTTAAAATTCCATTTGCCTGACAGAGACATGCTTTCCTCTCTAATATATCATAAATCTGAGAGACTAAGTGGTAGTCCCATGTCCACACCAACTACTTTTCAAGATGGTACCAGTTAGAGATACTTAAAAAGGAAATCCTTACATCACAGGACCTCAGCATATTTCATAACCCCTGTCCTCACTTGCTTCTCTTTAGTGTTACCATTCCCTTTGTAATAACCAAGAACGGAGGCATTGATAGCTAGTACCTGGCTCAAAATACAAACATACCTGTCCCAAAGCAAAGAAGTGAACTTGCTTAACTCATTTTCAGCCCTGTGTGTTACAGTGTGTTTTCTCTTTATTAAAAAAAAAAAAAAAAAGAAATTCTTCTTGAAAGCAGTTTTTCATTATTTAAATATGACATGAAATCAGGTGCATGTCTCACTAGTTGTTACTATAAACTTGAGGTCTCATTTGTCTGACACATTTTAATTTCGTACAGGCTTACTGACAGTAAGTTACCAGTAGTTCCAAGGGCTACTACACAAAAAAAAAGTGCAACAAAACAATCACAGTGGGATCATGATAGGCCGTTCCCAGGCACTGCAGCTGTACCTGCTCTTGTTTTGGGGGGGGTTCCACAATCCTCACATTTTAGTAATATAGGCAAATTTCTATCTGGGGTATACTAAAAGGTCTTCTGTCCCTCATGACTGAAACAAGACGGACAGTTATGGTGCCAACAGTATCTTGTCAGTTTTGAGGGGGAAAAAATGATTTTGTATCATTACCAATCCTCTAAGGGACTGAAACCAGTGACTTAATGCATGCGCACCTATTTCACAATAGAAATTTGCACACTTAATTCCATTATCACTTTATTTTCCTACGTAGCAAGCATATTTGTTAATTGAACCATCAAGATTATACAGCAAAAAATCAAACCAATACTAGCAATACTTCGATTTTTATTTCAGCATTTGATTTTTCTCCTTTGTAAACAAACAATTAATTGTCTAGGTGGCTACAAAATTCCCCATACTGTAACATTAACTAACTTACGCAAGGTAGTTTTTGTAGAACGAGTCAGATGAAGTCACTGGTCCAAGCATTTCCTGGCCAGATGCAGAAAGTGTTACATGATCTCATCCTATTGAGAGTCATTGAAAAGCTGATACCTATAGAATATCCCAAATCCTAAACTCTAATACCTTTGTTTGTGAGCAATACCTGTTGATCCTGAATAATTTCAGTTCCTCCTGCCTCTTCATTATTACTCCTTTTTCTCTTTGTTGCATCCCAAATACACTCTGCAACATCATCTGTAGATGTGGTACCAAGTGATTCTGCTCTTTACAAGAAAAGGGCGAGGGAAAAGCAGTATGGTGACAGAGGTCACAATAATAGATTATAGGACTTCAGCGTTACATAAAATAGAGCTTAGTATTTGCACTGTGAAGACTTAGTTCCTAACTGAAAACTGTATTTGCTGAATTATATCCTCAACAGGGGAAGTTTCAGCTGTGCGTCATGTACCAGTCAAAACTGTCAACTGTCTTCCCCACCATTTACTTACATAGATCCATGATATGGTTTCTGCAAATGGCACAGTTATCAACGACAATGTCCCATGCCCACAGAGCTACTGCGTTCCACTAGAGAGGAAAAAAAAAGAAAAAGAAAAACATAGTTTTGACTCAATTTACAGCACAAAGAAATCTTCATCATTCCTCAAGATCCCATGCATTTTTTAAATGGAAAAGCTTAGATATTTAAAAAAATTAAATCTTAGAAGTCCTAAGTAATTCTTTATCTTGAGTTCATAAGTGTTAATAGAAAGCCGTGGCACATTCTTCTCACATACCTCTCAGACCCAGTGTCTCCTTCCAGCTTCAGAAACAAGAAGATAACTGCCATAGTCCCCTTTTTTGTCAAACAAATGCAAGCATCTGCATTTCTATTCAAGATCCAGAGGCAGCTCATGCCACATCCTCAATTCTGATGGAAAGGACTGTGCCTTGGAGAAAGGCCACTGCAGATGCCATTTTGTTAAGAGGAATTTCCATTATTCCCAGCAGTTCTTCTAGTAATCACCCCCCAGAGCAGTTGGGGCCACAACCTAAAATCACTAATCTAATGCTACCCTTTGCTGACTCCTGAACAATCTTCTGCAAAATGTTACTAAGCAATGACCTGCCAGCAAGGCTGAATATAAAAATTTGAAAGTACTACCAAATTAACTTTTTGAAGACTTTGTTTATAAAAGAAAAGAAAAAAAAAAGGCAAAAAAGGAATATCTCTGTCCCATGCTACTTCAGGGGAAGGGTTGGCTACAAATTTCCATGACAATTTTAGAAAACTGATTCAGACTGAGGACTTTAAGACAATCTATGCAGAAAAGCATAGCACCTTTTTATTCTTCCCCACAAAAACCATAATCAGGTCTTTTGTAAATACATGAAATAGATGGGTTTGCCTTCAATATTCAAAGCAATCCAACAGCATATTGGTAGCCAGGATACTCTTCATTTACTACTTAAATGGTCTAGATATTTTTGTTTCCTTCCATTTTTTTCAGTACATGATTGTATTGACTGTACTACAGTAAATCTTCTCTACTTTGTTCCATTTACATCCCAATGTTTTCATTGCTTCCCCTCAGTTTGGGATTCTGAAGGAGGAATGCAGATTGCCAAGTATCGATAAGCAGTATCAATTTTGATAAGCACTTCAATTCTTCATTAGTACCAATAGAAAAAGTCATCACAGTACTACTAGATCTTTTAGGAAATGGGTCAGTAATGATCTAATTTTTTTTCCCCATCTTCCAAACTCAAGTCTAGCCAGCCTTCTGGCCAAGGTACTCATCTCTCAAGGACTTCATCCATACTTCAAGGCTGCTAGGATAAAAATTCCAATTCCCAGCACCCTTATCTCTCCCATACTCTCACGTACTTAATCTTTTGTCCCATCATAAGCTACTCCTACAACTCACAGACCTGTACTGAGCCACACACGCCACAAATGTTCCTTGGCACCTTGCTGTGGAGGAGGAATGCCACTGACACATAAAAGGTGCCACTTCCTGCTCATGTGCCATTATATCTGCCCCTATTTCCAAAGAACAAGCAATCACGTCATCCAAACATCTCCTTCTGCATAGACCTGCAGCCCTGTACAGAGCTAGGGTTTTCCATCATCACTGATGACAGCTGCAAGCACGAATCAGTGGAAATGTTTGCTGATACCCCGTCCAGGGGTCATTTTTCCTCAAATTCTACCTTAGTACAAGCCCACACAGCTTCCCTACTTCCTCTGCACCCTCCTGTAACAGGTGTGGCCTATTGCCAGGGTCCAGTTGACAGAAAAGCTGGTGGAACTGGGCAGAAGAATGGCATTATGGCTGTTTTGGGGAAGCAGACAAAGCCAGGGTAAAGGAGAGCATTTGCTGAATATACACATTGCTATGGCTTGATTTAAAGAAGAAAAAGAAAAAAAAGGCCACACAAATTTGTGCAAAGCGCCTTACATAGCACATAGGGCAGCTCGAGCAACTGGGCCAGAGAAGTCGGGACTGAGTAGGAGGCAGCGCTCCACGCCTGCTCCCCAGCCCGAGCTGCCCAGAGGCTCGGCAAAATGCGGTCCGGCCGGGAAGGACACGGTGTAGCCGAGGCCCAGCCATGCGAGCAGGGCCCGAGGAGAACGGGCGACGGAGCCCCCTGACAGGGGCAGCCCCCTCAGGCCTCCCTCCTCCCGCCCGCGCGGCCTATGCCAGCCGCGCCCGCTGATTGGCCAGCCTCCGCTCCACGTGCGGCGAACCGCCTCAGCCATTGGCCCGGACGCACGCCAAGACTCCCCCGCAGGCACCGCCCCACCCCTCTCGCCGCACCGGTGCGGAACCGGGCGCCCGGCTCCGTGAGGGGAGCGGGAAGGCGCCCTCTCCCCCGCCCAGCTGACCGCCACCGGGCTGTCCTCGGCCTCCCCTCCTCCCCCTGCGGCCGGCTGGAGGAGTGAGCCGGCGAGCCTCACTTTCTTCACTTCGAAGCGCTTCTTGCCGGCGCCGCTGTTGGTGCCGCTTGGGGTGTCCACATCCATCGCGGCCGCCATTTTGGGTGCGTGAATCGCCCGTCCAGTTCCGCGCGCATGCGCGGGGGGCGGGGCGAGCTGGGGGCGGTGCCCCGAGGGGAGCCCCGCCCCCTTCGCCAACAGGTGCGGGGAGGGCAGCGCGCGCGCGCGGTCACGTGAGGCGGGGGCGGTTTCCAGGCGCCGGTCAGGGCGGGGCCGTGCGCCGTTACCTCATCGTCCTCTCCTGCCGCGCGCGGGGTTGCACAACCCGAGGGGCGGGGGCGGCGGCGCGCTGGCGCGCGAGGAGCCGGTGGGGGAGGGGCATTTAAAGGGGCACGCGCCCTGGAGGGCGGGGTCCTGTCACCCGTCAGGGGAAGCAGGCGAGGCGGCGGCGGGGGTTGGGGGGCGACGGCCCCGACACCGAGATGGGCCCCGGGCCTCCCTCAGCCCGGGCGCGCTCGCCTCCCCGCGGCCGGGGAGCGGGTACCGCGGGCCGGACCCGGCTGTGGCCCCACCCCGGGAGGGCTCGGCGGCCGCCCGGCCTCACCTCACCTCCCGTCGCCTCAGGCAGCCCCCGGCGCGATCCCGGCCCCCGCGATTTCACTAAAATCACTTGGGATTTGACTGACTGCCCTACCTTGAAGAGTTTCAGCCCTTAATAAACTTTTTTTGCGAGTTTTCTTGCATCCTAATTGATCTCCAGCAAGTGCAGAATGAGGTAGGGTGGTTGGTGTTGCTACTGTATTAGCCCTTTTGTTCACTAGCAGCCGAGTTGTTTGGTTTTTTTTTTTTTTTAAACGGAACGCCAAATTGCTAAAACATGGACCTGTTGGAACAGGTCCAGAGGAGGGCCACAAAGATGATCAGGGGGCTGGAGCACCTCTCCTATGAAGACAGGCTGAGAGAGTTGGGGTTGTTCAGTCTGGAAAAGAGAAGGCTCCGGGGATACCTTATAAGGGCCTTCTAGTACCTAAAGGGGGCTACAGGAGAGATGAGGAGGGACTGTTTATCAGGGAGGGGAGTGACAGGACAAGGGGTAATGGTTTTAAAGTGAAAGAAGGGAGACTTAGATTAGATATTAGGAAGAAATTCTTTCCTGTGAGGGTGGTGAGGCACTGGAACAGGTTGCCCAGAGAAGCTGTGGATGCCCCATCCCTGGCAGTGTTCAAGGCCAGGCTGGATGGGGCTTTGAGCAACCTGGTCTGGTGGGCGGTGTCCCTGCCCATGGCAGGGGGGTTGGAACTCGATGATCTTTAAGGTCCCTTCCAACCCGAACCATTCTGTGATTCTATGAATTCACATTGTCCAGACTGCTCTCTTGGCACGCAAATTAGGCCTACAATGGTTATGATCAATAAGTAACCCATAGGTTAATATGTAAATATGGTTAATATGTAAATAGGTTAATATGTAAAACCCATAGGTTTTACTTGTGGTGCTAGAGCTGCCCAAGCCCTGCCTGTTGTGTTGCAGAGATGGAGACAACAGGCATTGGAGCTACTACTGGGAACTCACTCCCTCTGTCAGTAGAGCTCAAAGTACTTGTCTGAGAAAGCAAGTTGTGGTATTCCCCAAGGTGTGGCAACTGAGGGGAAGATACCCCCCAGTAGGACAACAGCGGGTCTTGAAATGTCACTGAGCTTCACAGGTCCTTGTAGATGTGCTGTCTTTCTGCAGAATCAACCCTTTTAAATCAATTTTTACACTGTGCTGCTGCATAGATGCAGGAAGGAGGAGGTGGTAAAGCATAGAAAGGGCATTCCCTTGCATATATAGAGGCAAGCGATATCTGTACTGTACCTATCATAACAAAGCCAAACAGCACAATTCCAGTCTGGCTCCATCATGGCCATATTGCTGTATGCGTACAGCTTTTACCTGAGGTCCAGTGCCTGCTGGGATGGGATGTCTGGCAGTCCCCAAATAAACTTTAACCTAAAGTAGGGGCCTGCAGGAAGGACAAGCAGATGCTGCTGTTGGACGTATTGGAATAATTTTCAATGGGATTCATATCTGAAGGAGACGCGTAACGCTTGTGCCTTGAGTTAAGCACGTACCTAAAGGTTTGCAGGGTCAGGTTGAGCCTGAAAGTTGCACACAGGGAGTAAAGGCAAGCTTGAAGAAGAAAAATGCCCTCTCTCATTTATACACCCTTTAACACCTCTAGTTGTCTACAAGGAAAATTTCCAGTTCAGTTAACTGCCCTGAGATGCTGCTCAGTTATGCTCTGCCTTTTATTGCTTACAATAAAATGAAGCTGCGCAGATTCAGGTTTCCATCCTGTTGCTCCTTATTCAGGAGTGTAGTGTGAAGGCCATTGCAAAGGATTATTTTGAAAATGGGAGGTGGGTGCTTGAGAAAATGGATTTTTCACCTTCAAGAAAATTGCTTTTTTCAAAGCAGAATTTGCAAGATTTTCTTTTTAATAGAAATATTAATTTTATCCCTAAATCTGTATGGTAATGTCCACAGTAGGACAATACTCAGCAGGAATTCAGGACATTCGACAAACATGTACAGTAGGGCATATGCATACCAGAGAAATGTTAACGTTCATTTTCACTTTAAATGACTAGTGCAATATAAAATTATAGTCTTCCCACCTCAGCTGATGTCATCACGGGGAGATGGTTGCCAATGGGTAAAAGCCATGCAGCCGGCAATCATACGGTCTGGATTTATCTTTCTGTATCTGGCAGCAAAAAGAATATAGCAATGCAGATCTCGAGTTAAGTCTCTCTAAAAAGGCGGTGGTGTTTTTGGGAAAAGAGATAACAAACCTGGTGCAGAATAGAACGTGTATCTCATTTAATTAATATTTACTGATACATGTGCGCAGCTGTGTAATACCAACAATAGGAAGGACGTTAAGAGATCTCCACTGTGCTTCGCAAAGTGAAATTAGTGATGGTGTTCCCTAATAGTCCTGTACTTCATAGAAAGGACTGAGCCACACCTTTTTTACTGTACATGAAATTATTTATTTTCTGTTGATTTTAGTGCCATCTCTAATGTCTTTCCTCCTAGGAAAAGTGCAGCTCCTCAGACCTGTTTTCCCCCCTCTTAAGGCTGTGTGTTATAGAGAGGTGTCAGTAGCTGCCGCAGAAAGAAAGGCTGCAGCTTTGAAAAGCATCAGCCTTAAAAGAAATACAACACTGTGGTCCGAATTACCAGGGGTGCTTTGAAGAATGGATCATTTTTCAAATCACCAGGACATACAGGGGAAAAAGAGGAGACTGCCAAGCTGAAAAGGCAGGGGGACAGACAGACAGACTAGGTGACACGTGGCAGCTGCTCTGAATACGGTTAGTTCCAATTAAAATGAGACAAACTCCCTCTCCCAGTTGTCAAAAACTGTTCCAACAGGCAAGGCACCAACAACCTGGTGACTCCAATGCAATTACTTTCCAAAACCAGTGTCTTTCACTTTCCTCATTGTCTTTCTCCTTTACAGTCCTGTTGGTGTGGGTTTTTTTCTGCAGCCACCAACATTTTTCTATGTGGGATTTATCCCCCAAATGATTCACACACACACACACCCCCCCCTCCAATACGTTCACCCTTTGATCACGTGTGTCTGGCTGGAGTGCTGTGAACTGCTCATCCCCGCACCTGCACCCACGCAGGGACCGGGCAGAAGGTCTGGTGGTGGTACTGACCAAACTTGTTCCTCCAAGGCACCAGAACGGAGGGATCCACACGGCAGCGGGAGGATCCCCCAGAACCGAGTCAGAAGGAAAATGCACATGGGAAAAGTTGCTTTGTTTTTCAGTCCTGGCTGCCTGAGCCTTTCGTAGTCTGCTTCCCAGCCCTGCTGACAGGATGAGTGATGCATCCTCTGCTACCACGACCCATCCTGGGTGCACACACCAGTCACAGGACCTCTCTGGGGCACTTGGGTCACTCTTAGAAATGAAACTGTTCCGAAAGAGAGGAGAGAATTACAACACTTTCAACATACTTCTTCAGAGCAACACCTTTCCTTTACTGTACAGTCATGAGAGTAGGGATGGGCCTTCCAGAACTGCCAGGAGCAAAGAGCGGGGGAAAAAAGGGAGGTGGCCCCTTTCTAAGTGCTTACAAACCTCAGGTTTTTCTGCTGTCTTTCTGTGCTTCTCCTTCTCAGTGCTTCTTGCTTAAGGTGTGGTTTCAATGGTGCCCTAAGCAGCTTCAAGCAGGAATTACCTGGTATGTGAGACTAGTTCCCATTCAGTGGTTGGAAACCAAGGAGCAAAAATCAAGCGCATTTTATTACTTTTAAAAGAACTGTAGAGCTGGCTGGCTGCCCTCCAGTTGCTGATGCTACTAAAACCATTTGAACTGACTAAGTTGGGATTTCTAGCACCCTTTGCTTTTGGATGCCCAGACCCGCAGACAGCATTCACAAATGATTGTCAGGGCAAAACTGAACCTACTGACTTTCTGTGTTGCCACAAAAACTTCTCAAAGTTCACAGAGTAAGCAGTCAACCTCCCACCAAGGCTCTGTAGCATCCCCAGCTGATTCAGTGTGCTTGGCACAGGAAAGCTGAATTCAAAGAACGGAGCCAGAGGGGTAGATTAAGCAATATATCCCATAGATTTTTGGACCAGGCTGTGCTTGGTTTCTGCAGAAACCCAAACCCCCTGCTTCTGTGCCTGTTTTCCAGATGATGGTCACGTTGTACCCCATATAGTACCCCTGGCTTCACAATCCATTACTAAAACCTCAGGAGAGAAGCGGAGCCTCCAGCCCCCAGTAATCCAGCTAAAAAGAACAGATGAGATTCTGAGAGAGGAGCAGGTTGTACCATTTAATGGGATGGTGATTAATTCTTGTTCTTCTATTCTCATGGTATTTTACCTAAGCTGCTTGATAACTTGCAGATAAAATATCATACAACCGTCATGACAGCCTGCAGGTAAGTAAGTGCTTGCAAAAACCACGGTACTTAATGACTGTGCCCAATCTCCTGCAGACATCCTTCCCCCCCAGGTGAAAAAAGAGCAGCTCGGAGTGTGGCTCCAGGCTCAACAAATGACACTGTCCCCACAGTGGGCACCCCAGCTCCACATCACACCTGACGAATCAGCTGCAGCTGAGAGAGAGAAGCATGGTCAGGATAGACAGACCTCAGTGCATTAGGATGAGGATGTCAGGCTGATTCCACTCTGCTTCAAGAAAGGGTTTGAAGGCCGTCCCTCCTATGCATCAACACCCCCACGCTCCCCATCCTAGTCCTCACCCCCAACTAAGGAGCTCCACCTCAGAAGGAATCCAACACCAACGCCACCCTCCTCCCTGCCACCCCTTTGCAGTTCTGGGTGCCGAGCTGCAGATGCTGATCGCATCTGGCTGTGCTGCCACCTCCTGAGAGAAACCAGCATCCCAGCTTCTGCTCAGAGGAGAGGACATGTTCTGCAGCCAGGCTCGCAGCCTGCATGGAGGTCCCCAGGGGAGCCAGGGCTCTCCATGCCGCTCATAGCCTGGAGAGACAAGAGATGGGCCCAAGAGTCACCATACCTCCAGGTTAGCTGCAGCCTGACTGCCCCTTTCATTCACAAGGCTGAAAAAGAGCTGGGAGGGCGAGACTGCCTACAGCAACCGAGACAGAAAATGCACACGCAGGAAAGAGTGAGGGCTTGAGAGAGAGAGTCCTGCTTTAATCTGAGCTGGGGTCCTGAAGAGATGTCTGAAACAGAGGCTGAGACTGTAATTCAGAGAGGGGGCAAGTCTTTCAGAGGGTAACAGGAAAGCAGTAACAGGGGAATGATGGTTTTTAACCTGAACATACCAGAAGAACAGCATGAGGTGGCAAGAGGCTACGGGATAGTCCAAGTGCAGGAGACAGCACCACTAACCACAGTAGAGACGTGATTTGAGTATCAGGTCACAGTGTGGATCTCCTTTGTTGCTTAGACAAGAGTTTTCAAAGTGCCTTTTATCCTTCTAAGTAGGAGGCAAAAAAAAAAAGAGAATGTTATGATAGCTCAATACAAGTAGTTATATTCATCTACTACTACATGTAAGCAACGTTGGAAGATGCTGCCAGACTAATTTGCAGTAGCCAGGAAAAACCACGAGGGTAACCAAAGTAGTAACACAAGCTTGCCTGCATATAAATCAATGAACTCCTACTGATTTGGGAAATCCGTGAACCTTCAGTAACATGAGGAGAGGCAGTTCCAGACTGCTGTGTGGGAGACACTAAAACACTGTTTACAGCTATTCTTATCTACAACTTCTCCCTGACAATCTTGAATGTGGGGAGAGTCACAGAGAGGGAATAAGCACTAAAATCAGAAAAAAACATTATTAACAAAGGGAGGTCTGGAAGCGACCTCCAGTGAGTCAAAGGTTTTAATACTGTTTGAAAGGAGGTGAAAACCATCGAGCTGCAGCTTTGCATTTGTCTTCCCCCATCAATTCTTCGTCCTTTTTCCAAAAAATGTAGCATCCCAAAATTCCTCCAAAGATCTCTTCTGACCAAATCAAGTTCCTAGCTGCAGGCCCTGCTCAACAAGACACAATTCGTTAGCCTTTGCTGTCCTTCTTTGTCACAACAGGAGAGATGCTGCTATCAGTAAAAGCATTTTGTTGAAGCCCCTGGTAGTCATTGCAAAGGCACCATTTGGCAATTGAAAACTGTAAAAATCTAAATCTGAGCTTTTTTGAGGGGAGAGGAGAGGGAATGTGAAGGTGGAGTTCAGATGTGATTTCAGGGCAAAAAAAATAACTATACCGCTTCTTCTTGGAAAGACACAAAGGAATGGGAAAAATAAACTAGGTGGCCCACAGACACAGCAATTACTGTTGCAAAAACTATATGGATATTACAAAAGAAGCCAACAGCCAGGGAGCCAGCAGTCCCCTGCCTTCCATACCAGCATAAGCAGGAATAAAAAATTGTGGTACCTAACTCAGATAGTTCTCAGAAAGCAGGATTTCAAGTATTTCTGGCATTTAACCGCTCTCTCTCATTAATGCCTAGATAAAGACAATATATATTACTTCACCCTCACATTGGACTCCACTGTAAAGTTCATTACAGCATCTAGGTCAGTGAATCCCACAAGAGATGGTTTGCCTGCCAGCTCAACACTGAACAGTAAAATAGATTAATAAACTGTCATATTTCTTTGCAGGTTCATATACCTTGAACGTTATCTTGCTGTGTCAAACATCCTTTCCTTTAATTTCAAAGCTCAGCACAACTGGATCTCCAGAACACCAATGGAAAAAAAGGGCCATTTGAAGCAGCGAGCATTCACTGATCAGAAAGCACAAGCTCCTCAATCCTGACAGCTTCAGAAATGCAGAAAATAGGAGCGAGCAGAGAAACAAGTGTAAGGTGTAGGGCCTAGTGCTTTGCTAATTTTTGCTTTTAGTAATTTACCATTGCAAAGAGATGTAGTCCCTTCTTTTCCCCCCTCCACAGTCACTGTGGGGTTTGGTTTTTTTCTTTCTCTGTCTGCTCACCACATTCATAAGTCATATTTCTCAACCCTATTTAAGGATTCACTGATTCCTGCCTATGACAGGAGGAAGGGGAAAGAGCCATAGGAATACTCTGCAACCCACCTGCAGTATCAACAAGACTTTAAAAAAAAAAAGAACAGGACAAGATACAACAGCTTCACAGAGGTTTTAGCAAGACACCTAAAAAGTTCTATATTGGGTGAGAGTTTACTACAACCACCAAGGTGTTAGTTCCTTTACGTCAATATATAGAAATACTCATGAGTTTATCGTGGAAGATCCTTTTGTTCACATTCACTCACATCCCATAACCCTCTTTTGCGAGGCTGCAATCATGCAAGACAACTGGTTGTGCAGGTCTGAATGGGAATATTATAAGTAAATTTGAGGAAGCAGGAAAGCTGAAAAAAGAAAGAGACCAGAGGTCTGGCAATAGCACACACATACAAACCATCAGCAGTTACCAGACCCTTTTCATTCCCTGGAGGAGAAAAAACAAAGCTCCATTCTCTTACCTTCCTTTGTTCATACAACAAGTGACAAAGTACCTACCTTTGCATTTAGACACATTTCTCCTGCTGGCAAAGACAACTTCTGCAAATGCCCAACAAACAGCAGCCTTTGGTTAGAAAGAGGCCTGAAGCTGAGGAAGAGCTCGTAAAACTCTTATTTCATGTAGCAAAACTGTCAATTAATTAAAACACTTCGGAGAGTATAAGGAAAACTGTTCCCTTTCTCTTCCTTCAGTTCTAGGACAGGGGAAAATGGAACAGATGACAATTTATCTGGGTATGAGTGGGGTGGGAGAGGTTGACGTACCAGTAGCCTCCATTGCTCAAGAGTACAACTTGCATTCCTATGTTACCTGATTAATAATTAAGGTAGTTGCTTATGCTAAACCAGTTTTCCCTCGATTTACTCTTTTACTATTTCCTTCTATTTGCTCCTTTCACCCCTGCTTTCTCTCACAGTGTATTGTATTGTACCATTCTCTGATTGTATGTTCACATTTCACTCTATTTTTAAAGTCAATCATTAAAACCCAGGTTGCATGTTTGTTGGTGTGTAGAAACTATCAGGTAATCTTTCCCTTCTGCAAATATCTATTTCATTCCATCTTATTTGCATTACGAATCAATATGGAGCATGGTTCGCTTTGCATCTCCCACTTCTTTGCTTCGAGAGCAAAATCTCTGAAAATACCCTTTAGACTTATGGGTCATGAAGATAAAGGGGCTTCTCTGCAGTCCTGCAAAGGTCTTTGGTGAGGTTTTGTAAGGAAAATTTAGGTATTGTTTTTGCAGAGGAACGACTTGGTCAGTCTGCAATGATGTGGCCAGGAGATGATTAAGAACAAATGGGCTTATCAGGAGACATGTGAGAATGCTCATCACTTAGACAAAAGGGAAACCAGTCTACACCAGACTGGTGGTTTAAAGGAAGGATGAATGGTTAACTAAGACGGGCAACATGGAGCAGTATTACCAAAAAAGGGAAGAAATAAACAAGTGAAGAAAAAGGTGTAGGTGGGGTGATGGAGAGAAGCAGAGGTGGGACAAACGGAAGCAGTTTCAGGTGCCTGAGATAGGCTGGGAGCTCTGGAGCATCCAGTCAATGGGGAAACAGGGGAGGGACACTTCGGCCAGGAATAAGGAATAACAAGGAGTCACTCCGGGACCCCAGGTGTGCCTACTTGTTGGGTCACTCGTTTTTGCAGGAATGTTTAAATAAAATGTGATTTTTATCGATCCTGCCTGAGCTGTTGTTATTGGATAAGGAGCTTTTCTCACAGTTTCAGGAGAGAGGAATGATCTATTCTGTGAAAACACCAGAGCTGCTGTCAAGGCAAGCTAAAGTTTGGAAACCTTAGGTGTCCCAATACCTAACAAACATGAGCTAGAGGGGATTTGGGATCTTTTTAACCTGAGGGATATGGAGGAGGCCTCCTCCTCCCAGAGCCCGGCGAGTGGTGGTATTCCTTATGCCACCTGCCTTGTTCACTGCAGTTCCAGTTGCCAAGAGAGAAGAGTAAAAAACATCCGCCATTTGACAGTGAACAGGTTTACAAATGCAGCTTTCAGCAGAACCTTGGCTGTTTGTTTGGAAGCTTCTTACCATGGTTTATAGTCACCCCTCCTCTCCTGGTGGGGATGAGCAGATTTCACTCCATTAACTGTATCTCCCTCGGGTTCTCCATTCGAGTTAAAAAGAAAGTTCTCAAAGAACTTGGAGGGCCCATTTGGGACTCGTGTACAACACAACAGTGGTTTGTTTGCAGTGGCTTAATTTAAATTGGATTTCACATCAATTCGCTGAACAGCTGAGGAACCCCGTGTGGACACACTTATTTGCCTTAAGAGTTGGCTTAAAATCAGTTCCTAATCGATTTAAGCTCCGCTGATCAGATTTAAATATATATTTAAAAGGTCAACACAACCTTTTGCATTGATTTAATGAAATGATATTGAAAGCAACGCTTGAGTAAACTGGTGCAGCTCTGTGTAAAAGCTGTCCGAATTAGTGTAATATGGATTGTCAAAAGATGGAGAAACATTTCTCCCCCTTGAAGCTTGCAAATTCAATCTCTTGATTGAATGCTAGCAAGATAGAGGCTGATGGATCTCTCCTCTGATGGAGCCATGTATTGATTTTATCATTAGATATACAAAACAAATGCCTAATTCAGTAATAGGCACATTTTATGCTTTCCCTTGATGGTGTTGATCTAAGCCCTACATATATATTTTTTAGCTCAAAATCACATATATTCCCTCTTTGATATGAAAGTTCAAAATTCAGGCCTGGGAATGTTTTTGAAATTCTGATTTTTAAAAGACTGTAATCTGGAAATATAGGACATTTAAAAAATTTAGATAAATAACAGCATGAAAGGATCACTATGTCAGGAGCCTTTTTCACTGTTTAACAGGTGCAGATATTCACCATAAATTAAATCTCATTTGTGCTGAGTGGTTGAATTGCTGAGGAATCCATTTATTGGTATGTGAAATATTTACTATGTATAGCTGGATAGCTTCCCAGGAATTCTGATGAAACACATTAATGCACAAGAAAGAACATCCTTTCTTCATAAGACTTGTGAAAGCATGAGCCTTGCTCCTCTCAGTATCTTATACGGAGTTTTTGAAAGCTATCTGAATTGTCACAAACTTATCTAGAATACCTATTAAGAAAGATCTTTTTAGGTAGAAAATTCTCTCTCTGTTGAGGAAAGCTGCTGATATAAACACGAATATCCAAAATAAAATGCACTTTTATTTAAATTATATTTTTCTTGAGCCTTTTTAGAAATTGCCTTTTTCTTATAGATGGGTGAGAAACCACGTGCTGCTTTAAACAATTTCAGATGCCCAAAAGAGAAGAGCGGTATTGGGATCACTTCAAAAAGCACATGAACTTAGAAGCCAATAACTAACATTTGGCTGGGAATTATTTGCATGTGTCCTTTGAATAAGGAGCACTATTTGCTAAGAATGATTTATTTAGACAATTCAGCTATGGATTTCTATATCTGTGGAACAACCAAAGTATGGTACAAAGGTAGGAGAGACTTCCAGTTACTATCTGAAAGTTCTGGGTTCCCACCTGTAATATGAGATCTGGGTTTGCTGTGTAGAGTAATTGATCTGCGTGACAAATACAGGCAAGTTTAGCTCTTGGAGAGTGTTACAGTATGCAAGAAAAATAAGGACACCAATAGCAGATTTACACAGACAAGAAAAGTTTCAAACAAGTGGAGGCCACATTCCTTGCAGCTAAGGAGTCACATAAAAAACCCAACCTAAATTAAACAGCAATAAAAGCCAGTATGAACTGTGCTATATTAAAAAGCTAATACCGAGAGCCATGAAAGCTCTAGAGTTTACATGAGCAGTCTATAAAATGCTAATGTTACTAACACGAGGGAACTCTGTAGAAACCATCCCTCTGCAAATCCAAACCTATATTAAAAAAACCAAACCAAACCAAAACTAACAAAACCCCCAAAAAACAACCCCAAACTATTTTCAGGACCAGGAATAACAGCTGTATACAAATTTGCAAGGTTAAATTTTTTTCTCTGTTCCTGATTCACAGGCATATGTCCCCAAAGCATACATACAATTTTCAAGAATATGTTCCTCTGAGAGGAAAGCAAGTCCTCCATCCCACCCAGCGTAAACTGCCTCCAAGTTTAAGTTCCAGGCACCTGAACATGAGTAGTACAATTGCTTTTTCCACCCTGTAAACATTATGGCTATGCAGTGGACTGCTTACGATGGTCTGAAGAACTCTTTTAGGCTAGCTGTAAACAGCAGTATTTGTATTATTTTTTGCACAGATGCTTGTAACAGTATTTTGAATATTCATGCTTTATTCAAATTACATGGGAAAGACTAGGTGCACAGGGCAGAGCAAGTTTATGTCTGTGTTGGCTTTGACTAGAGTGAGGACATTTCATTCTCTGAACAGTCAGGGAAAGAGCATGAAAAAGAGGCAACGAGTTTTTATATATTCACTATGATGGACAGAAAACTGCTGGAAAGCAGTCAAGGGTCAAATCTTTAAAGGTTTTTTCCTAAGAAGATATAAACTGCCCAAGTAAAGACTGGATGAAGCGTTTCTCCACGAACACTGCATACATTAGGCTAAAACCATTGTGCTAATTTATTTTGACTCTAAAAATGTGGAATAAGTGAAGAAAGCATCTTTTTATTATAAAACTGAGTATTTTAGTTAAAAGGAGAATTATGGCTCCTGCCATTTGTACTAGCACACTCACACAGACTTGCAAAAAAGAACTTATTTTCTCACAGAATGGAAGTTTCTTTCTGGCTCCATATGCAAAAGCTCATATGGAGCTTGTAGTCTCCCTCTACCCAACTAACACAGCAGCAGTCACACGGAGAACCGTCCTTTGTGTAAAGGAGTGGCCGGATCAGTTGGGAGACGTTTCTCCATCATTTGAATGCATCGTTAATATTGAACAATTCAAATACTCATCAGAGTATGACAGAGAACATCAGTCATTTCCATCCAGACTGGAATTCATAGGAGCAAAAGTCCTACCCTAACAACTAAAACATTGCTGAGATAACACTGGAAACACTTGTTCCTGTTTCCATCGGCTCAGCAATACTTCAGCTGGCCTTTATATGAGGATCAGCTGAGGGGATGACGTGCAATAGCAGACCATACGTAAATCATACTTCCAGTCGGAGACTGGAACATCCCAGTTAACTTCAAGACCAGTCTAATCTCAACTACATCCTTAGGGGGTTTTGTACCTGGGGGGAGTGAAAGGGATACTTTAAAACTTTTATATATTAAACAGTTATAAAATTAATTACAATTCATATTGTTAACTTTTCTAAATCAGCTCATCTCCTAATTAAAATTTTATTCTTTATATGAATGTGTTTCTTGAATAAAAAACCAAGAAATAAGGAATTTTGCTCAGATCTTTATAACCCAAAAATGTTTTTAATCATCTAATTTATGTAACAATTTCAAAGCTGGTAGAAGAGGACGTGACATCTGCAACAAGCATAAATTTCAAGAATGCTTCTATTTGCCATGTGGCAGTTAAATAATATTCTTTTGAAGAAGTAATACACATAATAAAAATAATGCAAATTGTTGTTCCTTGGCACTGGTGACCTCTAAAAACTTCCTGAAACAGATTAAATATTATCATCAGTTGAGCCACCTCCAGATAAAATGAAATAATGCTTTGTGGCACAAGCAGGTTATGAGAGACTGAATGGAAGAGCCTGAGCAGAACAAAATTCAAAATAGAGCAAGGCACATTGAGAGCAAAAGAGCGATATGACTGACTTGAAAAAATAGAGAAAATAATGAATTCAAAATAAGCAATAGAGACCGCCCATCAGTGTGGGCTCAGTTTGTACTTGCTGTGCTGTATGGTCACTTCTCTTGGATTAATGACTGAAAAGAGGAAAATAGGTGTATATCTGCTTCCCCCTATTTGAATTGAAAAGGAAGCACGCAGAAAAGCACACAGTAGATGTATACAGGCTCACAGCCCTTCTCTTCCAGGTGTGGAATAAAGCTCTCATGGAGACGTCCTCCTGGTCAGTGCTTGGGGTTGGGAAACGGCTGCCTGGGTCAGCCTCCTCCAAACTTTTATCAGGGCAAATCCAGGTTATGGATGCTGTAAAAGGTCATTCCTCCTTTTAACTACATTCGGTGGCATTTGTATCTTCCAGCATGCAATCTGGAGCAAGCTTTCCAACGGAAATGTTGTTCTGAAAACATCAGGTGACAGGATGGGAATGTCTCCTGCCACAGGATATTTGCTACCTGTTAGATATAATATAGCTGGATCAATTCAAGTTTACTGAGTGGAATGGAAAAAAATTGGAGGTACATGAAATCTGTACAGTGACTGTTAAGATTTCAAATGTGAAGCAAGAACAACAAACAAACATTGAGGATTTCAGGGGAAGACCTTCGCTGTTGAGGAGGTTAAAGTGATCCAATGTAACAGAAAACAGACAGTTTCAAGGATGGGCCTTTTCTGAAACACTGATCCTGAGTCCAGAACGGAACCTAATAGGCAACATTGATTCACAGGATTTCTCAATTCTCTCCTTTGCACTTACTCTTCAGGATCTGGATTTTTTCTTTCACTTTGCATTGGCATGAGTAATCTGAGATCTGCAAAACCAGGTGATTCAGGGAATAAATGGGAGACTTAGATAACGTCTGGACTATGCTCAAGTCCTGCACAATTGGTTGTGTTACGGGAACAAACCCGATGGCAAGAAGAGGGGCGGGCCCTGTTGTAGTATGGATCCAGGCGCAGAGGAGTCACTTTGCAGCCCCTTTTGCAACTTTACATTTAAAATACAGAAAGATTATATTAAGTACTAGGGAAAAAAGAATAAAAACAAGATGGCACTATTTACTGGAAGACCTGATTTTCTTTTGTGTGTGTTTGTACATGTCCAAGATCTTTTCTAGCAGCGGAGAGCCATGCAACACGTATGTCTCTTCATGGCTTATCTTCTTTCTTTCCTCTCTGGTTCTGTGTCCTTCTGGGTTTGCTCTCCTTGCTAAATTGTGAACGGCCCTGTTCTGCAGCTCTGGGGACTGAAGGGGACTGTGCAGCTCTGCCACTGAGGAGGACATGAAGTTCAGCATTGCAGACATTTTTATAGAAGTAAAGTCACGGTTCCGGTGCCAAGGCTAACCTAAGCCCAGAGCAGGTATCCAAGCTCTTCATTAAGCATATAAAGGTGCTCCCTATCCTCCCTATAATACCTGTTGTGGGGGTAGGGCGCGGGCAAAAAAGGTGCGTAGATTTTTAATGATGGGGTAGTTCACAGCTGGAGCAAATGACTGAAAGAAACAATCCTCCATCTCTTCCTGCTCCCTCCCCTAGCATTCAGATCAAGGCTTGATGCCTCACTGAGTGATCTGTTGCTGTCACACATGAACTACCTGGCTCAGCGCTAAATTGAGGAGGTAAAATGCAATGGCTGTAATAGGAAGGCGCTCAAAGTACTTGATCAAAGGGTGCCTCCTACCCTTTCATTCAGTGACTCTATTAACCAAAGATAAGCAATATTCTGGAAGATTTTCAACTCAGTCTTCTATTAGCTTGTGACTCATTAAAAATGAAGTTCTTAAGAAAACTAGCATTTGCTGCATTTCTTGTCTTAAGTAAGCTTAGAGAAACAGCTTATCAGTCTTCTAAATTATTATTAATATTCACTAAAATTTGAGGGACAGTTGCATACTGGAGGAAAATAGCTCTCATGTCTAATTGCTGAGATTAATTTGCAGTTATCAGTATATTAGGAATTTAGGTTTGCATTACAATCCTCCTTCTGATTAATTGCTATATTTGTTCTACTTTATTTCTCTAAGAAACTAAGTTAGAATGATACGTTTGGGCTCAAAACTCACTTAGTTTGCAGTTTTGAATTTCAAGAGTAATAATCACATCTTTCAGATAGCACATTCTCACCTTTTTTGGAAAGGCATTCCTCAGGTGAGAATCAAAGAATGCTGCCTCCTCAAAAGCCTCATACGGCAGGGGAATTACATTATAAAAGTGAAAAAAAAACCCTGAAGATGAGGCAATTGTAAGGCTACATGGCAATGATTTACAGTAAAATGTATTACAGAGATAATGCAATTATTCAAACCCCAAGAATTATAAACCCTGGAAATTCTAAGGTAAAATTAAATTTAGCAAGAAATAAAGCATACAGAAATGAAGAGTCAAATATCTAAACAATCTTAATTATGCTTGGAGAAAATATCTTCTAAATGTCTAACTAGCTATAAGTCACAACGTTTGTTTGCATAATATGTGTGTGTTTGTGTATATATACTAATACACACATGCTTTCGAAGATGAATCATTTCCACTTTATACTGTATAACTGAAAGTTCACTAGAAACCTCTATCTGTTCTGCAGGGAAGGGCAAAAAAATATAGCCTGCTTTTTAAAAAAACTGTTAATCTTATCCAAGTCCACAAAAGTAGAACTATCTCAACATGAACTGTATGTTTTTGCCTGGTTACAGTCACCACAGTAACACCCATGTAGCTGTTAAAAAGCTCATCGCCTGAAAAAAAAGAACAGGGTAAAGCATAAATTAGAAAGCAATATACATACCAGATATCTGCAATGCATCACAGGAACCTCAGCGGTACCTTATGGAATCTGACAACAAGTAAGAGGTCAGTGCAATGCGCACACCGGCGGCTACGGCTCTTTCAGCTGCAGACTGGTACCTCTACAAGTCCGGTACGGGAACAGTTAGGAGGACAGTCGGAGATTTAAGGCCTCTGTGACAGGGGCAGCTGCATGGGGATGCGAGGACCAGACATTCCTAAGCCGTCAGTAGAGCTGTGTCTCTCTGCCCCTCTGAGAACAAGAAGATATATGCAACTGGTCTGAGGGAGTATACGCACAGCGTGCGAGGAGTCAGCCAGACCAGCTCCACAGCCATTTCAATCCCATGATAGGAATTCTCCTAATCCCTGATGCCATATCGAACCTTGTCTATCCAGGGGGCAACGTTAAAAATGTTAAGCAGTTACTAGGTCAAAACAGGATCCTGATGGCGCATTACGACAACGGCATAGAAACACCAACACGAATGATAAGCTTCAGCCAGGCCACTAAACACAAATGATCAGTCTGCCAAAAGGAGGTAAGAAAGGGTGCTCGTAGGCATTATCAGTTCCCTGGCTTTGTAGCCTAGTAAGGGACCTGCACTGAGAAAGCTTAAACCCCAACCCCTTCTCTACCATTAACAGCTGTGCCTTCTCTGAGCAACTACAACGCTGGCCAACATGTCCACAACCGAGATGCAATACCATTAATTACAGAGGTACCGCTTGTAGCTCCCATAGGCAAACCTGATGTTCTACGTTGCACTCCGTGTGCATGTTAGACTGGAAAAACAAACTATATTATCCCCAAACTTAAAGCGCTACCTTTCTGAGTAAAAGATTATCACATAATAAGAAATCACCAGACATCTGCTAACTATTTCCTGGTACAAGAGTCAGACTGCTTAATCTTAACTTGGATCAGTGGCCGATCCCATTTTGCATTAATCTCTCAAAAGTGGACAGAGAGGCAGAAGTTCCGTTCTGCCTAGGAGTTAAAAGAAGCTGAGCCTATCTCCCCTTTACACAATATTGTTCATATTGGCCAATTTACTGACAAAAAACCCACAGTGAGCCTATTTCCCTGGAAAGAACCGCACTTTGACCAGTTTTTACTGGACAGCCAACTTCTGGTTGATGGTTGAATCACAGGCTGAGTGTTCCCAACCTCTGCTGCCATAATACTCCTGCCCGAATCATGAAAAATAGAGACTCCTTTAAAAAGCCACAGGCTCCTTGTGGTCTTGAGAGGAGAAAACCATCACAGAGCTTCAACTGCTGTCAGTTCTGAACCATCACAACATGTCTAAGACCAGCATTTGCAAGAAGCTCCCAAACCAAGATGGCACATTGGTCCTGAAGTGCTACTTGTTTCCCCAACATCCAAGAGGAAGGAACATTTTGAACTCTTTCTCACTTAGCCATTCTCACTTCCGGGTCTACAACCAGCTTTCTCGTTTACTTTTTCTTTGCTCAAAGACCTCGTCATAAGGCTTACCCAGACAGGAATTATTTTTTTTCTTTGCCATTGTTAATGGTTAACTCTGTCATGGTAGTTAGGCATATGTGGTATGAGTCAGCAGGAAAAGGTAACACGTATGGAGAACCTGAAAATTCTTCCTTGTTCCTTTCTGCCTATCTTCTGAAGAGCCTGGTTTTGGTTAGCCAAGTATCAGACCTCACTGTCAATTTTGATTATAAATTTGGCTTTAAAATGTAACTTATCATAAGACCCCTGAAATATAATGAATTTTGTCAGACCCACTCCTACACCAGTGTTTTCAAAGTGTCCAAGTGATGACTTTTAATCAAGTAGAGGCTGAGCATGCATGTAGGGAGCACATATAACAGAGATGCTGTAATGATCTCAGAAAATTATAAACTTAAATGCAGTTTAGATCTGCATACTAACGAAGAGATGCCTATATAGGCTTCTAGACAACCCAGTTTAAAAGAAATCAAAAAATGTCAATTTATTGCAGTGCAGAGTTTCGTTATCCAATTACACAAAGTACTACACATCTCATCATAATTAAAGCATTTTTGTCGTTTATCTCATATAGATTTTTTTCTAACTTTAACCCTAACTCTTTTTGCTTTATGGTAATTCCCCTGGGAGTAATTACTAAATTTCCATAGCAGTAATTTGGGTAGCATAAGAGCATGTAACCTCAGCCTTGCTCCCTCCATCATAATGAAGATTTTGCCTAGAAATGTACTTTTTCCCCTTCACATTATTTAAAATACGACACATGATCAATAACATGAAACTGCAGAAAACTTTCTCATATGATAATTCTATTGATTTGTAAAAGAAATAATTAAACTAACTGTTAAGACCAAGTTCATCAATACAATCTGACTCCTTTGTTCCCCCCTCCAGAGTAGGACAAATCAATGGGGGTCTCCTGGTTGGCATAACCAGTTTCCTGGAGCTACTGCACCACTCTGACAACATACTGAATAGCCATTTTATACCCCATTGTTCTCCCCTTGCTCTCACATCCACCTGCTCACATCCCCACAGCTCCGAATCATACCTTTCTCCTGAATCTCCTCTATTGCATTGTGCATTCCCCAAAACCTCCATCGCCATTCTCCTTTACGTGCTCCCTCAGTTTGCTTCTTCCTACACCATCAGGTTCCTTCGCAAAATAATGAATGCAATTTTAGGAAAGACATATTGTATTTTTCACAGATAACAGAGATAGAATGCCAAATTGCGTTAAATGCCAAATTTCTTTCCACTTTGATGACAGAAGCATGTCTGCAAATTAGCACCTCTGCTCAGACTGTACTTTTAACAACAGGAATTTACTACTAACTAGTTCTCTGCAAGGCAAAGCAGGCCCCTGGTAGAATGTGAAATGGGAAAGGCAAGAAAAGCCTCCCGGGCTTCCTCTGAAAGCAAAGCAGCTTTCACACAGGGATGTCTGCCTCTCATTTGAAAATTTTCTCTCCTACTCTGACGCCCTTAAGACCTGGGCCATATTTGCAATAAAATCTCTCCCCAGGTGAACTTGCATACACCTCAATTTCCCTTTTGCTTCCAGTGATCCCACCAACGCCCTCACCAAGCTGCTGCCACCGAGAGCTGCTCCTGCACCCAAGTGGTTGGAGCGAGGAATCTCTTCCGTGGCAGAGGCGGACCGTAAATCTAGCAGGATGGGACAGGCCATTTGGGAGGCACACCACGGGTACGTGCAGCTGGAGAAGGGATTCTTTATAGAGTTTCTTGATGAAGGTCGTGTAAAATGTTCATGGATTTGGTTTTATTCAAAAGACACTGCAGCATGTGTGCAGGTCCCAGGCGATACTCTGATTATCCACCTCTGCAACAAGTGAGAAAAAGCCTTCAAAAATTCAGGTTGATAAGACTCAAATTTAATACATTCTGCAAAATGCACTACTCTTTACACAGAACAACAAACTCAAAACATTAGCAGCAGTTTATGCTGAAGAAATGGCTAAACACTGTGGAGGAACTGCAGAATATGGAGCAATGCACAGCCTAAATCAGACACACTTAGCATGGTGGGGCACAACAGTCCTAGCAGATCCATTACTCCCCACTCAGCAGTCACAAACACTTCTTTACTGGCAGAAACATTAATCTGCAACATTCCTGAGATCTATTGGTGTTCTCAAGTTGCAGGATTTTCCTGAGAGGAGTAGGAATTAGTGTGTGTCTGCATTTGACAATGTTTTTTCAAGTCCAATATAGGTTACAGATAATTTATAAATCTCCCTGGAAAATAATGCTCTTCCTGGAGGTGCTTATATCTATTCAACAGCCATACAACTCGATGGCCTGAGAAATAACTTTCTACAATTTTTTTTATTTTAAAAATAACTTTTTTTATATGTATTTCAAAGGCTTATTTACAGTAATTACAATTATTAACTCTGTTAGGTACACGGGTAAATGTGCAGATCAGCACACACATGTAGCTCTCACGTTAATGGTATTTTAAGCTGTTTACATAGTTCCAGAATCCAAGATTTGTCCCAGTTGACATGGCTCTAACAGGTGTAATTGGAACAACAAACGTGTTACAGATCGGAACAACATCAAAGGTATTCATCACTTCTGTGTCCACACTTAACAAGCCTTCCTTCTACAATTTACACTGTATGTATCACTGTAACACATGAGCATCTAACAAATGTTTCTGTCAAAGATTAGCACATTCTCTTAACTAGGTGAAAGTTAATACACTACACTCCGTAAAAACATTTACTTTTCATCATGTTTAAAAAATAAAACTACAGTATGTCTTGGCTGCCTTTCAAACTCCAGTGCATGCACCCAGCTCCCATTAAAAGCAGTGAGAGACACAAGACACTGTCCATCTGGCCTTCGCTTAGTGAAATGAAACACAGAAAAGAAAAAAAAAAAGAAGAAGAAAAAAAAGATTTCGCTAGAGGTTACGCAGCAACAGAGCCAGAGGCTGAATTCAGGAACCCCTTCGACTATCTCCCCCACATGATTCCAACTACATCCACTGTGAGGAATTAGGGCAAACTGGGGAAGAGGCAGTGACGTTGATTAGAAAGCAAAATGGATTAGGAAGTAGTATATAGACATCATAGTGGGTCAAAAATATATAATGTAGCAAGAGACAAAAAAGAAAATTGAGAATAACAGACGAAAAATACTGAAAGCTACCATCAGAAAGGAAGTAAGATGATGTGATGCAACAGCAAACACAAGTAACAGGAGATGCACCAATGAGAGGCATTTTTCAGACATGTTAACTGGCTGCTTATCAAAATATTTTCAGTAAATACACTGATGCCATGTTTGCCTCTAGTAGGTGTATTTACTGCTGCATACAATGGCCTAGGTGGTAGGCTGATGTTGAGGGAAGCCAACTCTTCTCTTTACTCCTCATCCATCGTAGCCCCTAATCACATTTGCACCTACCTCAAAAACATTATCACAGAGCATTAGTTACTGACTGCACTTGGTAAAACCCAAAAAGCAGCTGTGATCATGCCCCCAGTGTTTTGAAAAGGAGAATTACTTTAAATTCTATACAAAAGCTGTATAAGGACTTGAGACTCATCATAGGGCAGACTCTTCAAAAATGCGCTGTTGAAGTCGCTGGCACTTAGAGCATAAATCAGAAAAGTGCTGTGACTGTCCCAGAATTGGACACCTCACATCTAGGTGACAACCAGCAGCTCGCCAGTGAAGACCAGCACAGCCAACGTGCCCTGCTTCCCAGGATAGAGGTGGGCTCAGAACAGGAGACTGGAATGGACATTTGGAACATAAGGAAGGGAATGTGGAATACAGCAAGAATGAGTATGTCCAACCTCCTGAGCCCTATCTGTCCTTTCTTACCAAACACTCCAATAAGTTGAAAAATCAGATGAGATGTTTTTCCCTGTGGTTGGCCTATTTTACATATGCCTGAACAAAGACCAAACACATCCTTAGTCTTAAAGTTCTAAAAGCATTCTCCACAGGCTTCAGAAAAAACTATCTCTCAACCAAACCCATTTTCCTGACTACCAAACCCCCTTCTTCCAGGGCTCTGTAAAAATCAAAGCTGTCTGACACACTTTATTCCTCCAAAACAGCATTTATCAAAGCTTCATTTTAAAAATCTGACTGTTGTGAAACTACTGCTAAAGGGGAAAAAAACAGGGCCCTGGTCTCAGTAATTGCACCTATGCATCTGGAGAGGGACCAGGCAGAAGTTCTGCTGGTGGCACTGACAAAATTCATCCCTCCAAGGGCACTAGAACACATAGATCCACAAAGCAGATGGATGAATCCACCCCCATGTCCTGCAACAGCTCAACATCAGCACTAATCGAATCAGAAGAAAAATGCACGCAGAAAACATTGCTTTGCTTTTCCATCCCTCAGCACCCAAGCCTTTTGCATTCCACTTCCCAGCCCCAGCCTTGGAAACAGTCATTAACACTCCATGCCCTCCACCACTTGACAACTACAGATAACTACAGGGATCTGCATCCCTGGAGGGCTGCGTCTCCCCGGAGGATGCAAAAGGCAGAGAAGAGGCATCATGAGTTGCGGCCACAGATCTGCTCGATGTGGTAGACCTCCTTGGGACAGTCGGCAGACAAGATGAGAGGCGCATCCTCTGTTATCACAACATCATCCTCAATGCGCACACCAATGCCACGAAACCTCTCCGGGGCACTCACATCATCCTCAGGGATATAAATGCCTGAAAGAAGGAAGGCAATTAAAACATACAACACTCTCCAGAACAACACCTTTCCCTTGCTGCACCACCATGAGAGCCGGGTTGGATTTTCAGCAACATAACATGAGTTTGATCCTGAAAATTTTTAATCAGGAAAGTTACTCTCTTTCCCCTCACTCATGGCAGCTGGCGGGCAAAGAAAGGAAAGTGTCCCTTAGTGCCTACAGACACTAGGATGTTAATAAAAACTTCCACAATTATAGCTGGCCTTTCTGCACTTCTTGCTCTCAATGCTATGTTCACAATGATGATTTTAACAATGCCTGAACAGAGAGAGAGAGGAGCCAAGCATTAAAAATCAGTTTCCAGCTGAAAGCTCCAAATCCAGTGACAAGCAGAAAGAAAGATTCATCGTGAAATGCCTAATTTGCAAAGCTAAGTTGTGAATGCCTGTAATTGCAGACTGCAATGCTTGAGACTTACACCACCAGTGACTGGTAGTAGTTTAGTTGCAGTAACACAGAACACAGTACAAGTGAATTTAGCCTCTGTGCACTGCAATTGACCTGCACTGCTGTGGGTCAAACAGCAAGGGGGCTGAGGTCTATATTACTCTACTAAACCACAGGGTCTGAGGTCTGTATTATTCTCCCTTCTGTGGCACAGACACTTCCTGAGAGTTGACTCCCACAATTTGTTACCTTGACTCTGGGAGGGAAATAAGGCTTTCTAATACTGTAATCATTTTCAATTTCACCAGAAAGGACCTGAATGCTTTGGTCTTAGTGATCAACTAATTACTCAAAGCAATACTGTTATCCTCAGTGTTGGCATGTTTTTCTCCACCACTGACTGCATCGCTTTTTACCTGGTTCAATGGTTATCACCATGCCTGGCTGAAGTGGGAGCGATCGGGATATATCTGGGGTATCATGAACATCCATGCCCAAGTAATGGCCCACATGATGTGGGCAGTACTTTCGAACAGCCTAGCAGAAGACAAAACAAGTGTCACAGAGGCAGTCAAACACAGCTCAACCTATCGTTCCAATACAGAAGATGAGAAGAGACAGAATAGTTATGTGCTTCACTAGCAATCTTACTGCCAAGTCACCAGGGGCTGTCTTCCATTTACCAGAACTGGATGGCCCTCAAAACCCACCTGTACCAGGTGCCTAATATGAGCATACTGCAGACTGTCTTTCTCCCTCACTGAGAAGAACACCCCAAGTCCACCACCACCTCAGCATGTCAGGCAAGACTTCAGTTTTCGGTTCACTGAGCTTTGTTGCCCCAACCCTTTCCATCCCTTAAACGTCCAAGCCCTGCATTGCTCCCATCAGCAGATCCTGACAACTGGCAGCAGCTGATACAGCTGTTACGTGATGTGGCAAAGAGGTCTCCTATGCACAACAGAGCGAACGCTGTGCCGATTTCACTCAGCAGCTGCAGTAGGATTTTAATCCAACCCTGCAGGGCACTGACACCCGCCTTCCCCCGCATCATCCTAATCCCCCTCCCTCCAGAGAGAAGTTCCTTGACAGCAGGAATCAAAGAGCTGATTCCTCCTCTGCCCCACGCTCCTGACATTCACTGGGGAGTGAGCGAGCTGCAGACTGACGCTGGTCTCATCTGGCTGTGCTGCCACCTGCCGGCATGACAGCCTCCGTTCACAGGCAAGAACTTGTGCTGTTACTGTACTGACACTGTACGACAAGCAGAAATCTGTCCTGCTGCCAAAGGGGTAGTTCTGTCACCCGGTTCCACCATCTTTCTTGTATTAGCATCACCAATCATGCAGGTTTTCAGTGAGTGGGACCAGATAAACTTCTCTAACTGCAAACCAATCCTATTTTACCTGCAGGTTCAGCTCTAAGGGAACCAGTTTCCCAGCCTTGTTCAACCAGGTAGCTCTGCAAATCCCAATACTGACACAAAATGGTGCGGAAGCAGCAGCAGGTGGAATGACTGAGAAGAATGGGCTGCACGTTTTGGTGACACTGCAGATTTATGCTATGTTAAACAGATCACAAAACTATGACTAATTGCCAGCAGCCAGCCCTGGACCCAGAATTTTGTGTTAGTGCCAATGTCTCTATAGGTCCCTTCAGACCGACTGTACTCTAAAGCTGCACCTACAATAACAAGTACTGCAGACCAATGGGATGGGATCTGCAGAGTGAAACAGCAAGTGTTGAGGAACAAATATTCACATTATGTGTATATAAGACTAGGGGGTTACCTCAGACCAAACTGTGTGCTGAATGGCTGAAACACATCTTCAAAGATGTTTAGCCTCGTGAGAGAAATCCAGTCCTGTGCTGAGACCAGCCCACAACATGAATTAAAGCATAGTGAGTGGGGACAACTAGAAGATTCATCTCAAAAGCACATTCCTGGGCTAAAAAAAAGCCACTAACACAACCCAAGGAGAAAACAGTCAGGCCTAGTGGGGGGAAGCTGGAGTAAAAAAAAAATTTAAGTACCTTGAAGAAGTGGCTGTCAGTGATGCTGCTCTTTAGTATCCCCAAGTCTTTCAGTTTCTGTCCAATAAGGCTCAGCATGAGGCTGTAAATATTTTCTAGACTCATGCCTGGGGAGCAGAGGCTCAGGCAGGACTTCTGGATATCCAGGACAGCCTGGTATAGTTCTGCTTGGGGTTTGGTGAACCTGAAAACCATGGAGAAAAGGAACAAAAGACATTTCTCACAATTAAACCTCTACCCAGAACCAGGGTTTGGGACAGATGCGGTTTAATGTTGAAGCAGGGAAAGTCAGAAAGGAAAGCAACTGGCTCCTTATATGAAATGCCAGACAAGCCATCACTGCAACATGCCCTTCAATACACTGGGTAGAAGCAGGGTTTCTCAGCTGCCAAGTAATCCCAAAGCAAACCAAGGCAAAGCTACTGCAGGAAAAAGAATGCACTTGAGCCAAAACACACAGGAATCAAACACACAACCACAGGGACACCACACCAGCAAATTCACAACTGACAGAGCCATGTACAGATCAACTACACTCCTGTTTTCTTACATACAACCGGAATCAGCCACAGCTGAATGCACAAAAGCTCTCTCTGCACTTTAAGCATGCTATAATAGCTGAAAATAGCAGTAATCACACATATTCATGCAGTAATTAATGAGGCAGTGGGGAATACAGCTTCTCATGCACAAAGATTAGTTTATATAATTTGATTACTCTGAAGAACCACAGAATGGGACACGTTAAAAACCTACTCACAGAGATTAAACACACATACACTCAATCCATCAATTATTTAAGAGCTTCTCAAAGTTCTTCAAAACAGCCTTATTGCAGCATACCTTCCATTGACGGGCCAGGTACGCGTGATGTCACTTACGTAGCAGGCAGACTCACATCCACCATCTAGCAAGACCAGTTCACCATCCTAGAGAATAACAGGAAAAAATGCCCCGTGGGTCAGTTGGGCTATTAACTGAATTGAGTTTTCTGTCTGAGAGCAGGAAAGGAGATTATGTATTTATTTTTGCAAAGCAGCTACAGAGACGTGAATTCCTTTTGCAGAACAACACCCCAAGTGCTACTGTCTATAAATAGGCTATTCCAGTTCGATTGTTTCTCTGCAAGGTCGTCTCTTGACTGTTATGCTTATTTAAAGCCTGAACTCTTAACACGTTGATTTTCAAACACTTTGGAGTAAAAAAAGACATTTTCCTTTAACTATTCTGTGCTCTGAGACTTCAGTCCCACTCACACCTGGATCACTTACTCCAGGAAATTACACCAGTCACTCCTTTCACTAGGAGTTCTCTGCAAGTAACTGACACAGAAGGGTTTTACAACAGAAACGTAGATTTCTGAGCTACCCATAAGATGACTAACAGCTAAAGGTTTAGCCTTGTCACAAGGTAGGGGGACCCAGCAAAATCACTTCTCTGAAAGTGCATCACTGTTACCAAAGGCAGGCCCCTGCTTTGTTTATAGCCATAGGCCAACTAAAATGAGTTAATTACTGAGCTTCTTACTGTGTGAGAAAATAGCTGGTCATCAAGCTGACAGTGATAAGTATGGGATAACAAGAAGTAGTTAATCACCTCAAGGTTCTCTCATATGTCAAAATATGTACTCCTATACCAATTAAGACAGAGTTGTGGCTACTTCAAAGGACATCTTTATCATCCTCAAGTAGTTGGTAAATATACAGTAAACTTTTACTGTCCTGAGATGACTCAATACCTTCAAAGTATAATGTGAGGAAGGGTATCCTTACCCAAACAACCACTGAGAAGCTCAGGACTGTGCAGAAGTGTTTTGCTGATGCTGCAAATTTAATATGCATGTGCAAAAGGGCTATTCGGTCATCCTAATGAATATGTAAGGCTAGGTGGAGTTATGTATTAGGTAGGCAGAATAATGAGAATCTTGTGTGTATAAATAATGGGTGAATGTCTCTGGTAAGGTGTGCTAGATTTGTGAATTTCCACCTAGCACCTGATGTTGAATAAAGCAGTATCTCCTCTCTAAACTGCTTTTGGTTTCGAGAGCTTTTGTTTCAGGTAACATCACTCCTGTAAATACACTACTGAATAGCTTGTACCATCTTCCCTGTTCTCTTCTGGAACTGTTCTCTTCTGAATCTACCTGGTGATTAAGAAAAAAACTTTTGGAGATGTGAACCTCCAATTCACTTCAGCAAAACTGTTCCATGTCAATTAAATCACTGTTTGCACATCTTCCAAAAAGCCATGCAAAAAAAAAGACAGAGGGCCAGCAACAAAATCACTGCCTTGTTTTCCCTCCTTAAAGGGACTGACAACAAATAGAGCAGTGAGATCTGTAAAAGTTTGCATTAAATTCGCTATGGATTTACACTACATGTAATCCAAGGCCTTTTATAGAGATTGACTCCACAGATCCCATGACTGTGCAAACAGCCATGATGCAGAATGACAAGGAATCATTCTAGCACGTTAAGGGAAAAAATAAGAAGCAGAACTTCACTGCTAGCACTAATTCCAGCAGCTACTATCATTGTTTACAGTTAAGTGGCACAAACACTTACATAGTAGATAAAGTAGCAGTAAGCAGATCCCACTATCCCACTGAATAGACAGGCCATAAACTATCCATTTAAATTGTACTTCTGAACTTTTTCAGAACAGCTTGTTCAAATCTTTAAGTAAAATATAAAATTATAGCACCTGCCCTCTTCTAAGCAATTAAACAAGCTAAGTAACAATTTATTGGCTAAGGGAATTCAGCCTGTGGTTTGATTGTCCAGCAAGTGCCTCATGTCATACAGCTTGTCCTCTTTCTTTAAAGCTCAGTCCACTAAGTGGTGGACTGAATGAAGTTCACAAGCAGCCTTCAGATACCTTCCAAATTAGACACTTTATTAGCCCATTTGGCAACAAGAACTGCAGGAAGTAGCGCACAAAGGAAAAGAGAGAGTCAAGTTTACGGGTTTAACCTCCTACTTAACAGTTTTGAAAAAAACAAGTGACAATCATTTAACTGAACAACTTTAACAGACTGGAGTGACATGAGCGCGCCTGACCTTGGATGACAGTACAACAAAGGAGGTTTCCTTCTGCCAAAAGCAGCCTGTCATATCTTTTGTATGTCTGTCTCTGCAGATCACTTCAAGGTCTGCTAGCACACTAGCTTCAAGGAAAGACAATGCTAGTGGGAAAGTTTCATCTTGCATTAAGACAGAGGAAAAATATGTTCCTCTGAGAGTGAATCCCACGATTCACAGCAGTGGGGAATACTGCTCCTGAAAATACTTACCTCAATCTAAAGGTGTATCATCAGGAAAGCTAGAGAGGGTTCAATTCAATAGTTTGAATCTTCAGAATAAGACAAGACACGTTAGTTTACATACAGCCATCTAATTCACGTCTCAACATTTAACACTGTTCCTTTCCCTCCTTGTTCCCCTTTCCTGCTTTGCTGGCCTACGTGGAGCCCGACATGCTTTTCAGCTTCGCCAGAGCAGGAATGCACTACTGCACCTTATGTTGCAAAGCAAAGCAAGTGACAGCAGAAGACACCCACAGTGCCTTCACTCTGCCTGCTGCAGTGCTCCCTCTCCTTTGTGAGGTCAGCAATCCACCCAGCCCCGCACACTGCTGCACACCAGGTGAGAGCAGACCTGCTCGCTCAATGAAGTTATTTGCAAGCTTGTTTGCAAGTCCTTCCAGCGTTCAGAAAATACTGCAGGAAGTGCAAAGAGTAGAGAAAGAGACTACATGGAGTGAAATTAATCTTTCACTGACAGTAAAACCAGGGTAGGATTCCTTTCCCCTGCTCACTTGAAAATAAGTATTGGAGTATTTTGATCTGCTCAGTCAAAACAAAGAGCAGCTAGGGGACACATATGGGACAGTATGTCACAGCACTGCATTTTAAGTTACTGGACAGCATATAATTTACCTTGATGAGCTGATTGTTCTTCACATAGTGCAAAGTGTTGGATCTGTTGCCACCAGCAACAACAGGGGGGTAGGCCAAGATGTCAGCACCACGAGCCCGGCACTCGAATTCAAACTGGAATACCAATTCACAGAGGAGGAGACTGTTAGTGCCGATCCAGGTAATTAACTGCCCTGGGGCTATTATGATTCAAGTCCTACAACTGTTTTCTGTAATTTGTACAACACAAAGTGAAACTGGAATGTGAGTTCCCTAAATGAAAGCAGCATTGAGGGTTTTCCAAGAACCGGAGGAGAAAAAATACAGAATTATCCACCTTTCAATAGAGTGTTTTAAGCCTGCATCTGGTCTCAAGAAAGTTTCTTCTGGTGCAAGCTGTTCAATACTGTATCAAACATTCATTATGTTGTCATAAATCATAGAATGGTTTAGGTTGGATGGGACCCTAAAGATCAAGTTCCAACCCCCCTGCCATGGGCAGGGACACCTCCCACCAGACCAGGTTGCTCAAAGCCCCATCCAGCCTGGCCTTGAACACTTCCAGGGATGG
>KZ505643.1:1088143-1102257 GCA_002844005.1 Limosa lapponica baueri
TTTTTTTTTAAAATTTGTTTTATTTAACAAGACAGTGGATGCTGGAATTACTGGCTAGTTAGAACTGTATGGAGGGATTGTGTGTATGTAGCAACTATGGTCTGTGACACTGAGTATGCAGACAAGCAGCTTAAGTCTGTGTTAAAACAGGACATGCTAAGTTACAGGATTCAGAGGAAATTAGTACCATAGTTGGAAGGTGATAAGAAAACACTTGAAAAAACATTCTAAGTACGTGTAAGTGACAAAGATCTCTGACCTTGGCTATTGCAAACAATATTTTGATCATTGACACCAGCTTATTGTTTGCTGCTAAGGGACCCTGGCTAAATAGTATTAAATTGAGAGAATTTTTGATCCAGAGAATGTGTGAGGGAAGGCAGGAAGATTGGAAGGATTGGTTAGTATTAATTGCAAAACTTGTTCTGAATTGGGTATTATCTGCATTATTTGGTTTTGATTATTGAATTACACAATTTGAAGGATGGGCTTTAGCAATAATAGAAGTTCATGTGTTAAAGTTTGGGCTCTGAATTATTTGCATGCCTGATAGACTTAATCTGAGAGAAGGAAAAAGGAGATTTGTATCTTAAAAATAAAACAGTTTAGCCACAGGGCAGTCTGATGCTTTGAAGATTAATTTTGGATTTTCTGATGCATTGTTATTTATTAGAGTGGGAATGGGATATCAGTCAGAAATAAAGTGTGCTTACAAATACATTTCTGTTTCAGGGCAAAGCAGAGGAACAGCCAGAGGAGCCAGTTAAATCACCTGAACCAGAAAGTGAAGAGAGCGACTTAGGTGTGGAAAATAGATGACTTCTATCACATTTCACCAATTTGAATATGATTCTGGAAATCCTCTCTCTTGTTTGTAGATGGAGCTTAATCTTGCTTTTTGTTTTTCCCCCAGAAATTGACAATGAGGGAGTGATTGAACCAGACAATGACGAGCCTCAGGAAATGGGAGATGAAAATGTGGAGGTAAGTGCAATATTTTCATTGTCTGTGGCAGTAGGAAAGATAGAGAGAGGTTTCGAGTGTGGTCAAGGATAGCAGCTGAGGGGAGATGAGTACCATGTTAGCCAGGTAGCCAGCTGTTGCTTTGGCTCTCTTTCTCCGAAGAAGAAAACTTACGGGCTTAAAATCACAGTCTTTTCTTATCCAAGATTAGAGTCCATCAAAAAGTTCAGTGAGGAAAATCAGGTCAGAAAACACCAAAAAAATTTATCAAAACACCCATGAAAACTAGATATGTGGAAATATGCTATTATTCAACTTAGCTGGCAAATGCTCAAAGGGTAAAATAATGGTGGCTAATGTCTGAAAGCAAAGTTGCTTGTTTTTTTGTTTGTTTGTCTGTTTTTTTTAAACTGTGATTTCAATGCAAATTAAAAACAAGATTCTGGAATCAGAAAACTGGAACTTCTTTCTTCTGTGTTGTCTTAGCATGGTGATTCTGGCCTGGACTCTACAGTAGTTTTTGGGGTTTGTATGTCATTTTTATTTTCTTTATTTTCGTAGGTAACTGAAGAAATGATGGATCAAGCTAATGAGAAGAAGATCGAAGCAATAAATGCTCTAAGTGAAGGTCATAAATTGTTTTTTAGTACATATTCAAGGACTTCAGGTTTGGTTCTCCTTTTAAAAAAAAGGAAATAAATGTCTTGGACAATTTGAATGCTGTCAAGGAAGAGAAAACCCACTTCCTGTTGGATATCCAAAACTATCTAGAAGACGAAAGTTTCTTTAAGTGCTGTCTTCCCACTGTAGCTATAGTTTTGCACAGAGTGGGTGAAATGAGGTACTGCAGCATCTTAATTACAAATTGCTCATTATAGTACTTCCCTACATACTATGATTAGTGTCTCTAGTGGTTTGTCTTAATGCAGTGAAAAGCTGTGTAATAAAGATGTGACTTCCTATTTGATTGCATACAAAGTTAAATGTAGAAATTTAACTGGGAAAAATCTCTCCTCCTCTCCAGCATTAATTTTGGAATTTGTACTTCAGTAACATCGCAAGAGGGAGAAATTGATTTTCCTTTGTTGATAATGTTCCATTTAAGAAGTGCCTAAAGACGTAACACCCTGTTAGGCAGGTCTGGCAATGTGATTTCATTGTGTAATGATTGAAACTTAGTACTGATATTCATATTTAGGTGATCTTCAGAAGGCTGTCGACTTGTTCACAGATGCTATCAAGCTGAATCCTTGTTTGGCCATTTTGTATGCCAAGAGGGCAAGGTGAGTCATTATAAAATAGTGATTTCTGTTTCTGCCTGTTCTGTTATTTTCATTAAGGAACCTAAATAGAATGGCAATGTAAGGATCTAGGTAAATTTAAACCACATGAGGGAAAGAGAAAAGTACATTTCATGCATTTTCTCTGAAGTGTGATTAATCAGATTTGCTGAAGCAGCTATATACAGAATATTGATAAGAGAGTAAGTAACAGAATGATGTTCCAAATAACGCCTTTTGGTACGTTGAGTTAGAATAATGCTGGATAGCAAGCACTTGTAAAACTGAAGGTTATTCTGGGATTAAGACAATGAAAATCATGTCCTGTTTAGATGCAAAGTTAATTGTGGATTATGTGAATTCTCTCCCTGTTGTACCTGCTAAATTAATTCATTCGCTGTGAAGTAGGCTACAGTCTTCAGGTTCAACAGTTCTACGTTTTATCAGGCCACACCTATTTCTCAATCTTTCAATACCCACCTTACTGCTAATTGCATCTACCAGACTGCAGATAATGCATTGGGAACATTGTCAGATTTGATGTGTGGTTGCCCTAACTTCATAACGCACAAACATATTCATCTTCCTAATTCTTGAGGAAGGCTAGGCAAATACAGGTTGCAGAAGTTCCCATAGATACTATTGTTTTTTCCCTTTTACACACACACACACAAAAAAAAAAAATCACTAACCCTGGATGATTTGATAGCTTAGTGGATCTTTTCCATAGCAAGGTATAATTCAAAAAAATGTTCAATTTTTGATTATTGTCGTGTGATTAATCAGTGTCCTTTAACTGTTCCATCCTAGTACGTTTTAACTGGTACACGCCTTGCTGGTTTTTCCTCCCTGTATGGAAGTTTTTGCATGGAACACCATTTGTGTACCTTAATGCACTGTTGCCATTATAGTAATATTTTTTTAAGCCTCTTATAGTGCTGTATCTTCTCAGGACTGGGATTAACGATGAAAACCAGAGTGTTAGGAGAAGTTTAAACCTCAATTTGGTCTGTTGTAGAACCTGCAGTGTAACAGGTCAAGTGCTGTGAATAATCCACCTCTGGTGGACTTCGGTTTTAGTTCTGGAGGGGTTGTGTATTTGGGAAACTAGGAGTTTTGTGCAGCCAGCCACATTGGAATATCCCTCATTGGTGAGGTGTAGCTTTGACACAGTTTCCTGACGCATTGTCCACCTGTTTGATTCTAGAAGAGAACGTGACTTTGTGTTTACTTTATAACAAGCCTTAATGATTACGTGAAGCCACTTAAAGATAATTTAAAGTTACTTACAGGCACTCCAATCGCTGATAAATTGTTTTCATGTAGTTGTAAAAGGACAAAAGTTCTGACGTAGAGTATCTTGAATATCAAATACTTCTGTCAATTCAGGAATGTCTGATTATTTTAGTGTTTTCTTCAGAGGTTTTTGATACGAAATGTCCATACCTTCTAAAGTACTGCCCTACTAATCTGATTTGCTCGTGTCTTGTAAAATTTGCAGTTATTTTACTTAACTGATGAGGTATTGGGGCTACTTTCTGTGTTTGTGTTTTGCTCTTTTAATTTTAATGGACTCATCTCCTGTTTTCTTTTATAGTTCTTGATGATTCTAGCTGTTGGTCCTTGTAGCCTGCATGATAACTCGTGCTTTCTTTGTCTTACTGTTTTAAAGACTATGTAATATGGCATGCATGTTATTATTGTTGTCTTCTTCAAATTGCTAGTTGCCATTGGCTATAGACTCCAAACACATGGAATTGAACTGTCCTTTGCATTTATATATCCTTTCCTTTTGCACAAAAGTTATTATTGCTGACAAGGCTTGAGTCCGAACAATGAATTGCTTTCACTTCTTGCTTATGATTCACCTGCAATGATGAGGGGGTTGGGAACTAAATTTCAGTGACTTCATTATCACTATGAAATCTTTTTTAACTGAGCTCTTCAAGTGTATTATCTCACTAGATCGCCTGTTAGTCATCCAAAAATATTTCCAGCTTAAGTTAGTAACTTGGTATTTCAATATGTACAATAAACCTTCTTGTTCCCATAGTGTTTTTGTGAAACTACAGAAGCCAAATGCTGCCATTAGAGATTGTGACAGAGCCATCAAGATTAATCCTGACTCGGCACAGACCTACAAATGGAGGGGGAAAGCGCACAGGTAATGAAATGCACCTGTAATTGTTATTTTCTTTACTTAGGTGTGGAGAACAGTTTTGTTTATGCATTCTCTCTTCCTCTGTGTCTCTGGTCTGTCTTGTACCTGAGAGCAGTAGCCATGAGCCAAGAAAACATTGTGCTGAGTGTATGGCTCACAGGAAAGAAAGAATGCTGGTGATTTATTGATGGCAATTTATGAGTAGTCCTTCTGATGCTGTCTTCTTTTACCTTTTTTTTTTAAGATATCTTCTAATACCTTACTGCTGTTCTGAATAGCATTTTCTAATCATTTGCTAAAGATCATGAGTTCTGAGACAGTAGGATTTATTTATTTGGAGGTCTTTTGTTTTCACTTAGTTCACTTTTTATTTACTAACCTATATTTCTTAAACATTTCTCTGCTGCCCATTTTCCTAGATCCTAGAGCTCTTTTACATAGTAAATTAAACTGTCTAGTTATTATTTGTCGCGATTGGAGAGTGGTACTGAGCAAATGGTGTAATTCTTTAAAATGGCATCTTAATGAATGGTCAGTGTGCATCCTCCCCCAGCTATAGTTAAATGCTTTTTTTTTTGTGAAAATGACAATAAATCAGCCAAAAAAAAATACAGTGATGCTTCTTACGATCTGTTTAAAAATATAAATAAAAATGGAAGGAGTAAATGCTAATAGAACTGACCCAAGAAAAAAGCATTTTAAGCAGTCTTAAAAAAGGGTAGTTTGTTAATATCTACAATTTTAATAAATGCCACGGAGCCTAAGAGAGAGAAGACTGGTGCATAGTTTGGATTAACGCCTCTGTAAGCAGAAGTGCTTTGACCATTTAGGAATACCACCATTTGCTGAAATTTTTGATTTTCCAGAGTTTGTATAAATGAATAGTTAAGAATTACGCACAGTAGCTTGTTAATGACCTTTTCAACTAAGACATGGTGCATCCAGTTACCTGGGATATTTGAGTGCTGGGTAAAGAAGGTCCACTTAAGCTTGAGGTAGCAGTGGTGTAGACTTGTACAGAACACTGAATGTGTAGTTTTACACTGACCATGTGCCCAGGGGTGCAGAGTATTTTTATTATTGTGCTTCATGTGTTTAGGTAGGGTGACTTCTCCCTGTTGTACCCTTCTTCTTCATAGCAAGCAACGACAATAGCTGACTGAGGGTTTTTTCCCTAATTGTTACTTAAAGCAAAAGTTACTGTAAGGGTATGAAGCAAGCAAGTATGATCTAATGGTATTGTAGTGTGCAGGTTACAGAAAACACCATGATTATTAAACTTTAAACTTCAGTAAGTACATATAGCTGCAGGTAAAATACTGAATGCAGCATGGTTGTAAATATTTTGAAGAACCGTAAGAGTTCAGTTTGCTTTTTTTCTTTCTGAGTGTTGGTGTCTTCTGAATTTCAGACTTCTGGGTCACTGGGAGGAGGCTGCTCATGATCTTGCATTAGCTTGTAAACTGGATTATGATGAAGATGCTAGCGCCATGCTGAAGGAGGTGCAACCAAGAGTAAGTGGGGAGGCGTGATGGAGGTTCCTCCTCTATTTGAGTGACATTGCTGCCTTCAAATTCTTCCAGTATGCATTGTCTTGGGGGAATGTGTTCAGGTGTCATCTTACACTTCAGACTGAGTTTATAAATACTTCTGTCTTCAATCCCAGCTGTTTATGGCTGTGTGTAGAGAAATTGAGTCTCTGGGGCCGGGCATATAAGTGAACTATGGAATAATACTCCTTTTTTAAAATCTTTAGAAGAATCTGAACTAATTGAAGTTTGCCAGGCATTTTAGAATCTAGACTGAAACATTCAGAAGAGCAAGAGAGTGCTGTGATAATGGATTTATTTCAGAATGTTTCTGAATTGATCAAAGCTTCATCCTAAACATGTTTACAAAGGAAGCACTTTGCTGTGATTTGTACTTTTATTAGTCTACCCCATGAGGGCAGCATAATCTCTGTAAGGCTAGTTTTCAGCTTTTCTCAAGTGGTTGACCCCAGCATTCTTCTAAGGAAGAACTTTTTGTGCAAAAGATGTAGGACTGTTGATAGCAGGCTTTCTTTTTCATCTGTTTTGCACATTACTTTAAAGTGGTTGACAGACCACAGATTGCAGCTGTTGCATTGTATTGGGTTTAAGTGGCAAGGCTGGGAGGAGGTGGAGACTACAGGGCTGGCTCTTGGAAGAAGGGACATGGGGCTGTCCATAATCAGACGGAACCAGTTCCTGCTGGCTCCAACCCAGACCTGCTGGCCAAAGCTGAGCCAGTCAGTGACATCAGTGGTTCTTCTGTGATGCCATATTTAAGAAAGGGTTAAAAACCACAGTGCAACAGCTGTGAGAGAGGGGAGTAAAATAAAAAAAGTGAGAGAAGCAACCCTGCAGACACTAAGATCAGTGAAGAAGGAAGGGGAGGAGGCGTGCCAGGCACAGGAGCAGAGATTCCTCTGCAGCCCATGGAGAAGACCGTGGTTAAGCAGACTGTCCCCCTTGAGCCCATGGAGGTCCACAATTGAGGAGATAACCAGCCTGCAGCCCATGAAGGACATTACGCCAGGGCAAGTGGATATGCTGTAGCCTTTGGAGAGTCCACACTGGAGCAGGCTCATGGCAGAAACTGTGGCCCATGAAGAGAAGCCCACACAGTGGCTGGTTTTCTGTCAGGAACTGTAGCCCATGCAGGACCCACACTGGAACAGTCTGTTGATTAAGGACCATACCCTGTAAGGAGGACCCACGCTGGAGCAGTTCTTAAAGAACTGCAGCCTGTGAGAAGGACCTGTATTTGAGTAGTTTGTGAAGGATTGTATCCTGTGGGAGGGACCCCGTGCTGGAGCAGGAAAAAAGTGTGAGGAGGAAGGAGTGGCAGAGGTGGCGGTTTTAGTTTTATGTTTCTTACTATCCCCCTCTATTTTTAGTGGGCAATAAATTAATCTTCTCCATGTTGAGTCTGTTTTGCCCATGGTGGTAGTGGATAAGTGAGCTCCCTGTCTTTATCTCAAGCCAGGAGCTTCTCTGTCTTATTTTCTCTCCCTGTCCTGTTGAGGAGGTGAAATGAAAGAATGGCTTAGTGAGCATTTGGCAGCCAGCCAAGGTGAACCCACCACAGGCATCAGCATTCCTGTGTCTAATAACTTCAGCTTTCAGTTTTCCTACCGCACCTTTGTAAAACACACTTTCTCCAGCAAAACAGCAGTTTAAACCATCTTAGAATCTATTAGTCTTCTGTGTTGGAGACTATTGATCTGTGGTTAATCTAATTAGGTCTTAGGTCTGAACCTTTTCTATAAGACATGCACTTAATGCTTGGCTCAGAGGGAACCTTTTATTTCGCAGTTAATCTGCCCATGCACAGAAACAGCAGAGTGTCTCTGTCATACATTGGTGTGTAGTTGCCAACTGTGGGGAATTTGTTTATGTAGCTCAAGGAAAAAAAGTAATGATCATGGGTGATCTTTTTTAATCTTTAATAAGTGAAGAAGATACATTCACCTTATTTATTCACTTCCAGCTTTCCTAGCACTTCTCAGTTTGTAGCACTTTCAGCCAAAAGTCTGAGTTAAATTATAAAAATGCTTAGTTTGTTTTGAGAAATGCTTAGAAACAAAGTCAAAACTTTGGAAGCTGTTGCGTTTCATTAAAAAAACAAAACTTATCTCTCTCTTAATGAATTACTTAATGGCCATAACAAGGTTCTGCCAACTCTTACTGCATTCAGTACCAGTCAGTCCTGGTGCCTGCAGTGTGCTTTCTCTCATAGATGTATTTCAAGAATGATGTGGCATGGAATGAATATCTCCTAGCTAAAATAAGTTGTATCGACACTTCACTCCTTATAAAATCATTTCTTTGTTTAAAGTGCGGTCTGAAAGAATAGAAGAGTGTCCATTTTAGTAATAGTATCTCTGTTCTTGAACCTTGATTTTTTTCTATTTTTTTTTAGTTAGAGAAGTGTTACGTGGTGACCATCATACACAGTTTGTAAAAACATGAACCATTTTTTGCAGTGCTGTATAAGGATACATTCTGGTTTCAGGAAAGCAGTGCTACAGTTAAGTGTTCTATTGGTAAATGAGCCCTGAATGAGGAGCCTTGGGGAGTTTATTACTAACTACTCTCCTCTGCTGGGGCTGGCTAGCTGTGATAGACTTGAGGAAAAAGCTAATGGGAAGGAAACTTTCTCCCCACCAGTCCTTTCTTGGTTTGGTTCTGGTATTCTTTGATGTGCTTATGTCTAGCTGTATATGCTGCAAAGGCATCTGGAACAGCAATAGCACTACCTAAAGCGCGTCTGTATGCAGCGGGAATTACATTTCCTGTTGCTGTGCCAGCAAAGATTCCCTTTTCCTGGGCAGTTGCTGGTTTTAGCCCTGGAGAAATTAATATTTTGGCATAAAAGCATGAAGGGATGTGGAATAATAGCGTGTTTAAGTTACAACTGTGGTGCAAGTCCCAGAGCTCTATAGCAAAAAAAAATATACTAGAGTGCATGTTCTGGTGAATCCAGTTAGGGCTTAGTAGATGTGAGTAACGGATTGCCATAGAGAGGAAGTAGCAAATGACTCCTAAAACAAAAGGGCTTTAAGGATGTGAAGTCAAATCTTATTTTTATAAATGGGTAGGAGCAGATGATTATGCTTACGTGTATTTTGTATTGAAACATGTTGTGTGGTATGCTAGAAGTGTGTATGAAATATTGGGCTTCTATTGTAACAGGCTCAGAAAATTGCCGAACATCGCCGAAAATATGAGCGGAAGCGTGAAGAAAAGGAAATCAAGGAAAGAATGGAAAGAGTGAAGAAGGCACGGGAAGAGCATGAGAGAGCACAAAGGGTGAATACTTTGGCTTTAATAATTCTTAATAATTTGAAGAGCATCGTAGTTATTTTGTATAAAATAAATTGCAGAGAGTAATTACTTTCATTTTTAAGTCTTAGAATTAAATTTTAGAGAGTTGATTTCTGTCTTGGTTACTTGACCAATAGTGAAATCTGGAGAAGGTAGGGTGGTAGTGCATCCGCTTTTATTGCTTATGACAGGAACAGGGTCTGGAACCTCTACTAATCCTGTATTTCAAGACTTCACTTATTGGATGACTGTAGTGTGCCAGAATAGTTTTCACTTCAAGTACTTACGTCTCCCGAAGTGGGAGGTTTTAATTTAAGTAATACTTTGCTTCTCTTCCTCACATTGTGACAGTTTACTTGCTTTTTCTTCATGTTTTACTCTTATTTTAATGATGTTGGGGGTGGGAGTTAGTTCTAAAAATGTAAGTTGAGGAACTAAAAATGAACCACAGAATTGTTTAGGTTGGAAAAGACCTTTAAGATCATCAAGTCCAATCGTATTGTACATGGACTGCTCTTGAGCCTTGTCACAGGCTTCCTGGTTTGCTTTTTGTGTTTGTATACATTTGTTTTCGCTAAATCTAAATGAGAAGTTAATGTGTAAATAGAGCCAGTACTTGGATTCGGCTCTTTTGAGTATCAGAACACACCAAACAATACGTGCTTTGGATGCAGAAGAAGTGAAAACATGGAAAAGTAAATTGGGTGCAGATAGTTCTAGAGAGACACAACAAAAATTTGGTAAAGCAGAGAAAAGGGTACGAGAAGTATGTACAGAGGCTCTTGCATTTATTATAAAGATGCAGGGTTGTTGCAGCAGATAAAACCAACTTGACTGCGTGAGGTTATGAACTCAAAGCTGACCAGAGGTAAATTCTTGTATAGGCTGCATGCTTTTTTCTTCTTGTGCTTTCCCTTGCTCCATGTCAGCTGTTTCAAAAGAATAGAGAGAGGGGCAACCACTGGAAGAGCACATAGTTAAAATAACTATTAAGTTTCTGTATTTAATTTTTTTTTTTAAAAATGTAGCTTGAAGCTTATTGGAAAACAAGAACAGCCCTGAGCCCAAACTGTTGAATGTTTGAGTCCTATGAACCATTGTAGTTGTCATCATATGCCTTATTGTAAACTGTAGTATTAGTGAGCCACTGCTGTCTTCTAGCATGTCAAACAATTCGTTAGCAAGATGTTGGGACATGCCATGACTTAGACTTAGTGTTAGCTGTTAAAATATCACTTTTTCTATAGGAAACTGCCCTGCATTTATTCCAAGGATACAAGTTCCCTGTTTTCAGGAATGTCAGATAACTTGTGTACTCTTAAGCATATTGGCTTAAATCACACAGTTCATACTGAGTAAAGACATACTCTGCATAACTTATCTGCAAAAACATACTAAACCAAGAGCAGACGTTGCTGTTGCTTGTCTGTGGTTTTGTACATAGTAGAATGCTTTGTTTGTTTATTGCGATAGCCTACCTGCCTGAAACAGCCTCAGCTGGTTTGTTTTTTTTTTTCTTCTGAAAACCAGTTGAGTGATAGCAAACATGCTGTAGTTCCATTGCTTTGTGTGGAATGATGTGCTTTCATCTGCAGGAGGAAGAAGCAAGACGACAGGCGGGAGGAGCTCAGTTTGGTGGCTTCCCAGGTGGCTTCCCAGGTATTTTATTTTAAAGCACCAATACTTGAGGTAGAGGTGACTGTTAGAGGTTTATATGTTTCCGTGTGGAGTATTATAACCACAGTTTTTATAGCGTTTGTTCTTAAAACAGAGCAAAAAATATTTTATGAAGTGTAGAACTTGTCTACAAATAACTTTGCTAGTGGGAAGAGGGATGGGATTCTTTCTCTTCAAGAGAATTGATGCTGGATAGCAGGTAGAGAGAAGACAGCGAACAATAATGATGGATAACAATGAAAAGATTTAGATCTGAGAAGAAAACAAAGGTACAGTACTTGCTTAATAATGTGTGCTGAAAAACTAGGATAAAAATGTTTTCTAAATTACCCAGGGTGCCTTGGACCCATTCTGCTTAAGAACAATAATTTTAAAGCTGAAAAATTGGGTTGACTATTAGGGAAATCCGTGCTGGTTGTAAGCTATTGTTGAACAGAGTAGCTTTTTCAAAGGCGGTAGTGCATTTTACCTTACAGAAAAGCTGTCCTTTAACAGTTCCATGAAAATTTGGCTTTCCATGCTATTTTTTGGTACAATAAATTGAGGAGAAATGAGAGAGTACTAATGCTCTTGAAGATTGAGATATAGCTGAGGTAGGCTGCGTGCATGCTCCAGCCAGATCAGCTTGTCAGGGGAACCAGACAGACCATATCTACCGTGCTCAGTACGGCTGGAGTAGCTGCTGATTAAGGATTCAAAAACAGACCTCAAGCAGCTTGCTTCAGGGATATTTTTTTTTTCTTTGGTGGTACAACTTTTTCAAAGCTAAAGTTCCTACCAAATGTGGAATGTGCCTGGGAAATACTACTACTGATCTGCTTTTTCCCTGAGTCGTTCACCCCAGGCATTCAAACTCTTTATGTTCCTCGGCTTGATAACTGCTCGATTTACGTTAACTAGAAAAATAACTGCAGCTGTGTACAAGGCGCTAGAACCTGATGCCCATTACAAGCCTCCTATTCAAATGAGTTAAAAATGTGGATGACATAACATGTAGGCCTTCATGGAAAGAGAAGGTGAAGATCGTGCTTTCTGTTCAGTGGAGCATCTGTAGCCTTATGGAAGACATGGCTTTAGAGGTGTGGCAAAGGAATTACGTCTTAGTCTCTCTGTGAGCCTCCTGTGTAGATGAATTAAATGTTTTTCATCATACGTTCTTCTTGTCTTGGGTTTGCAGGTGGATTTCCTGGGGCTATGCCTGGGGGTATGCCAGGAATGGCAGGTATGCCAGGTCTCAATGAGATTCTCAGTGATCCAGAAGTCCTTGCGGCCATGCAGGTGAGTATCTGTTAAAAACAAAGCTAAATGTTCTGAACGGAAAGAACAGTGCCTATGAGCTAAGGGATGGAAGAACGATGTGACCTGGGTAGCAATGGAATGGTTGCTTGTTTCTGTTGTGAAATTCTCCATGTGTGGCACCAGACTGTCTGGAATCATGTTAGCTATTTTTCAAACTGATGGGAGCTTAATTAAAGCTGCCCCCCCTTCTCCTCTCCCCATACTCCACACCCTTGGTAGGCAAAACTAAGTGCTATATAGACTTCTTCATCTCTTCTGAGTCTCCTAAATGGTCTTTTTCCACACAGTATAATTCACTTGCTCCGTTTTTGAATACACACAGATTGTGGCAAGATAATTATGCACAAACAGAAAAAAAAAGATTGTTAGTATTGTTGCAACACAATACATTACAATAATACTAAGATGAGAATTGCTTTTCTCTTCAGGGGATTAAGTGTTTGGTTTTTACCAGAGGCAATGTATTATCAGAATAGTTCTATATCTGGCACTTTCCAAATTAATGTTCAAAAAGCTTACTTCTCCAGTGGGATTGATTAATTGCTCAATTAATTAATTGCTCAATGTCATGACTACTTTTACACAAGATTAAATAGAACATATATCTGACAACATCAATTTTAGGGGCAGGTGGGCTAGGAAAAATCTTGAGCTGTATAGTTATATTTACATACTAATATAATCTAGTGTCTTGATACTTTTTCTGGATTGCTGTGGATCGTGTGGTGTCGGTCTCAGCTCATTGAACAGCTATGATCCCGATCTAAATAAAAGCATCACAAAGGACCCATGTTTGGTATGCCCTGAAATCACAAAAAAGGCATCACTTGCCATACAAAAGTTTATGGGTTCCCTTAATGGTTTCTGGTGTTTGGAAACACCTTTACTTAGGCTGCCACAGTCAGCAATGTTGACTTGAATCCGAACGATCCAAAAAAAGCCCTCGTGATTTGTAGTTGTATTCATTACCTGGATAATTTATGCTGTAAAATTTATGCTGAGTTTGAAATTAGAGTTGCTGAAAACGGAGCTTTGAGGTGCAGCTAAATATTAAGTGCTTGCCACGTCACTTTAAGAAGACTCCATTGCATGCTGTTTATATATGCCCTAATGTATTGTAGGACTCTGTTGCAAGAATGTGTTGACAGTGTTTTCTGATAATGCAGGCAGGCTTGAACATGTAGAACCTGTCAGCAAAGCCTTGAGTCTTTTGCTGACCTCTTTGTACAAACTTTACATCTAGATATGATCTACTCAGCATTTCACCTATGTTTGTACCGCCTTCTTTTCTTAACATGTGCAACTGACTATGTTCTCTCTGAATTGGCAGTGTAAACTCTAGTCTTAAAAAGAGTTTCTACTCTTGTCTTCAGACTAGAGTTTCTACTGCTTGGCTTCTGCTATGGAATATGTTGTTGGATCGTCATAGCTGGCAGCTATTACATAGGTTGTCTGAGGTGTTGCAAAAAAGTCTGATTTGTCTTCAGGATATTTCCTTCTTTCTTCTTTTTTTTTTCCCAATTGTGGCTGATACTAATCTTTTATGCATAAAAGACTCAAAGTGGCAAAACTTCTGTTGCCTTTCTTTTCATAGCTTCTTAACAATAGTATTTGTGACCCTTTGCAATGACTTCTAATGTATGTTATTTTAGCTTATTTGCCCCGAAGCTTTTTAGTCTCCACAAGAATTGGCTGAAATTTGTGTTTCTCTTTATTTTACTATTTTGGTTGGAGGGTTCTGTAGTACTTCCAATCTTGTGTGTGCAGCTGCTTTCTGTGAACACAACATGACATTTGTGTTTTGGAGAGCTGTCATGGGTCAAATAGAAGTTCCTCTCAGAGTGATGTGTAAGATGAACCTATGAATTCCTTATTTGACTTGTA
>KZ505643.1:1102267-1113671 GCA_002844005.1 Limosa lapponica baueri
GTGTTAGAAAACTGAATGTTTCACTAGCGATGTTTACACAATGGTTCCCATTCCACTTTATGTACTATATATTTCCCTACGGCAATGTTGGTATCTATGAATTCCTTATTTGACTTGTAGTCATATGTTAGACCCAGACTTCCACCAAAATGTTAAGTTGGAAAAAAAAAAATAGTGGTAACTTTTTCCTTAGAAGTATTTTTCATTCTTCTGCAACTAAAGACTACAGTGTTAGAAAACTGAATGTTTCACTAACGATGTTTACACAATGGTTCCCATTCCACTTTATGTACTATATATTTCCCTACGGCAATGTTGGTATCTTCAGTCTTAAACTTTGTTCAGATAATATTGCTCATCCATGTGAAACCTTGGATGTGTTAAACATGTTTATAAACGTTTAGGGCTTCCAGTTGCACAAGTTGCACAAGTACAGAATATTTTACATGCTGTGAATTTATACGACCGTAAACATGTAGCGTAAAATTGGAAATTTAACATTCATTTAGGTGTGCTTTGACACAAACCAATGACTAAGCTTACTCAGCTTTGTATTTTCTGTGTGTGAATCCAGAACAAAGATTTAACATGACATGATCTTTGAAGTCATGTGCCCTGTTTTGAAATCGGAAATTCAAGAAATTCGAGGTTGTGAAAGTCGTCTTTTTTTCTTTGCATAGGAATCCTGTAAAGTGGGGAAAATGTATCTAGTGTCTGTTTTCTGAATGGCAGCATCCTGTTTTTAATGGACTTTGCAGATTCCCTTTTGCAAGGGGGACAAAACACTTGTAAATTCTTCTGACAGAAGATAAGACTTGACTCTTGGTTCCCAACACGTATAAAACGTGACTGAACCATGTGGGTGATTTCAGTGGAGTCCACACCTACCAAATGCAATTTGGGTCAGACTTGTTAAACAGCCTTTCTCTGTGTCTGATGGTAGAATAGATACAGGGTGGTGTTACTGTAGTACAGACAGCTCTGAGGATGCAAGTTGGGTTTTGATGGTTTCCAAAGAATACATCTGCAGTAGCAGTGGTCTAGAAATCTAGGGAAGATCGTATGTTTCAGTGAAACTACTTAAATGTGCTAGAAAGAACAGTAAATGAAATTACAGCTGATGCAGACGATTTGTATTTTGCACTTGCTAAAGTGCAAGCAGTTTATTGGATTAAAGAAAACTTGAATCTTTGCAGAAGTTGCTTACAATGGAAACCTTTTTCCAGGCTGAGATGTAAAATCAGGCTATATGGATTTATTGAAGGGCACTGTTTAGAACATGCACATGTAAAATGAGTTAAACCAATTCTAGTTTAACGGAGGCCAAAGGTGTACAAGAAATACAGAAAAAGGAGTATTAATACTTCTCATACTAAATAGAGAAGATGAAGTTGGTATTCTTTTGAACACTGACTTTAATGTATATGTGAATGTATTTATTAACTGCAACAGTGTGACGCTGAGATAACAAGTTTCAATGGGAGTGACTGAGAATTAGATGCATTTTTAAAAGCCAAACATCGTCACATCATTTGCTCACAGTCCAGCAGATTTAAGTTTCGGCTGCTAGAAGGAACAGGTGAAAGGGATGAGAAGCAGCTATTGCTTGGAGGAGGGTTATCCTATCGTGCATGCTATGCACATAGAGCTTCTGCATCCTTCAAAATGCATTTGAAGATGCCTGAATAGAAAGAATGTAATAGGTGTGGCTGTGTTTGACTCCTATTTTGGGGAGAAAGAAATTTTATCCCCTTTCTTACACATTGCGCTATTACTGTAACAAGTTCAGTAATGACTCTGGTGTTTACTGATGCAGTGTTAATACCATGCACTGTGTCATTGAATTCTCTTTAGAGACTCTAATCTACTCTTTGTCATGTGAAAAGCTGAGCAAGACTACATTCATGTTGGAACCACATAACCACTAACTTTTGTACACCTAACACCCTAATTATTTTGCTTTTTATTCTGCAGGATCCAGAAGTTATGGTTGCGTTCCAAGATGTTGCCCAGAACCCAGCAAATATGTCCAAGTACCAAAACAATCCCAAGGTCATGAATCTCATCAGTAAATTGTCTGCCAAATTTGGCAGTAAACCATAAAATCCCTGGTTCTTGAAAATCATATCTGAATGGGAAGGATTGGATTTGGCTAGCCAGTGTTGCAATAAAACAAACCATTGTACCTCTGATCTTCTTAAGAAGAGAAACGGGGTGTTCAAAGGAGAACTGCTCTCTATCCCCAAGTGTTGACTTTATTCAGAGATCGGTTTATAGCACCCAAATTATATTCAGATGACCTAGTTCAACCATCCCTCCTTGTCTGAGAGTTGCAACCTTTTAAGTGTTACAGACAGTTTCCTTTGAGTGAACGCTCCTGTAAGAAATTGTGATATTCCAGGAGTGGAAGATAAAAACCTGCTGTTGTGTTACTTTGGATTTACTTTTTTTTTTTTTTTTTTTAATCTCAGCAAAGAGTAAGGAACTTTAACAGTTGAAGTCTGTCTTAATCCCCTTAGGACAGAAAAGTTGGCCTAGTCAGAAATAGCAAAGGTGGGATAAGTCTGAAGAATTAACTGGATAAGGGAATTGTCTGCAAATACAAGTCCTTATGGTTTTTTTTTTTTTAAATGGGTTACTGACTTCTTACAGCTCTTAAAATTATCAGTATAACTATGCTAGCTAGTTACACACTGGAACTTCTGGCAGTACTATAAGTAATGTAATACTTTGATTACCACAACTGTGCAGCAAAGGTACAGTCCTATCCTTTGCACAACCTGGCATGAAGTACATATTGCAGAGGCCACAGATTTTGTTACTTGCTCAATTTTTGTCCAGCACCTTTACGTAACATTTTATTTATCAGTCTGGGTATGGGAGAGCAGCTTATTGTCTGTGCTTGTGCTCTTGTCCTTTCCCAGTTGGCAGGTCCTCCACTGGTTGCACTCGCCCTTCCTTGGGGCCATGCTTACCAGGTTTCATCTATTTGGAAACTTTAGGGAAGGAATCTTGTTCCCATCACTACCTCTGTCCTACTGAATGCAAGCCATCCAGAACATGTAAATGCAGAGTTATAAATCAGTGAAGGGGAGAGTACCCAACAAAATTGCAGCTCTGTGTTCCGAGTCTGAGTCCTTACATGCTTACTGATTAAAATTTCTTGGCCAAAGTCCTGCTGTCTCTTTAGAGGTGATGACTCTTTCTTCACCACATACTGTAGTCTTCCATCTTTTCTTGTATCGTTTTCTTTAAAAAACAAACAAACAAAAACCCAAACAAACCCCCCAAAACAAAACAAAAAGCTGTTGTCGTGGTTTCATACTTCTGTGTTTTTGAGGCTTGGGATACGGAGTAAAAGGTGAAGGAATTGGAGCAGACGGAACATTCTTCTCACGCTTGTGGATTAACAGCATGGGTATCCTTGAAGCAGTGTCTTGCTGATGATGTTCAGTTGATTTGTCTACCAATAAAGACAGTTGTTGCTTCTGTTTGTCTTAGCTGAAACATTATCTTTCTGTGGAATAATGACCATAGTTGCCTGTTTATCACTTGAGTCTCAACATTTGTGTTACTCTTTTGTAATTCTGTATCTTAAGCCATAACTGATGTTACCATTGTTTAATAAGTCTGGATTGGTGTAGGAACTCAACAACAGTTGCAAAAAATAAATCCCCAAATGCTTTTTCTCATGCTAATGACCCTGCAGAACAAAATGTGAATCTTTTTTGCTGAAGAAATATAGTTCTGAATACTTCTCTTAGCCTTTAAAAATAAAGTATGGTTTTGAAAAATAAAGCTTTTTGGGTTTGTGTAACTTTCTGGTAAAACCTATTTTGCTTAAATTGAATGTGGAAGTGCTTCAATTAAACTGTATATACAACTTGTAATTTAAATCGGAACTAAATGCTTAAGGGCTTGTCTTCATGACCAAATGATCTCAAGTTATGATTGAGTGTTGCAGTGTGCCTGGCTTTTGGTCGTACTCTTCATCTCCTCTTCCTAAGAAGGAGATACTGGAAGTAGGTCACCCCTCAGTAAAGGCTGAAACTCTTTGTCATTCAAGCTGGTCCATGACTTAAAATATCTTCAATTTATTCCCTACAGTTTCCTGTTACTCCCTCTTAGCTGTTTGTGTCTGTCTATCCATGACTAGTCAAAAGTAGGAAGTTAGCGCTAGCTAGTAGAAATGGTCATATCTGTGTCCTGCTTGCTTACACATCCATCAACTGCCCTTATTCAGAGCTGAATGACTCAAGAAAAAAATCCCCTAGTTTTGGTGTTAGCATTAGCAATCTAGCTGAATTCTTGTGATCCTTTGGGAATGCACATCCCATGACTCCCTTGGTGTGCGGGTTTTCATGTTTTTAATGTTATCCGTAATTGGGGAGATGCCAGGACCTCATCTCAGTTCCCCAGGTTGGCATGTGGACATCTAAGCAGCTAAACTGGTTTGAACAGAAGTGCAAGTGCAGAAAGTTAACTGCCCAGGAGATGAGCAAAGATGATAAGTTCCAAATGTGGGATGTAAGCAGGTATATGAGGAAGTTCTTAATTTCAGTGCTTGCTCCAGCATTTACTGGCAGTTCCTTCAGGTTAGTTGCTTCTCTTGCAGCACAGAGGAGGGGTACAGTGTCAGTAATCCACTCGGCTGACAATTTGACTCTTAAAAGCTGCTGGTGTGTATGAATGGTTGAGCCAGCACAGCGTGGCATCTGAGGTGCTGACCCAGCTTCAGGTGTGCATTTCTGCCTTGTGAAGCAGGTTGTGTACTGTACTATTTGGCTAAATCACTGCCAGGGATGAGAAGACCTGGTCTGCCAGAGAGCGTGATGATACACCTACAGCTGGCTGGTAGTAGAGGGTCACAGCTTTGTTACCGTGTGCCTGAGTTTTGAGTGACTTACCTGTCCTCTGTGGTTCAGTTGCTGCCCTAAAGGAAAATAAATGTCAGGTCAGATGCTGCTTCCAGACTGTACTACTTCACAGTGTAGGCTCACAGTGAGCCCTAATGCAGAGAATGCAAGGCTTGGTGCCTTTAGCAGAATTTTTTTGAAAATTTCTTTCACTTCAGCGTTCGGCTATGTATAAAAGCCGTTTGTCAAAGTGGCTTGGTTTATCTTTGTTGGAAGGCAATGATCAGATGGGCAGGAGCTCGACTGTCTCAAAGTTGGATGAAGGCAGGTGGGACAAGACTGGGCAGAGCAGTGATAGGCCAGAGGCAGAAGGAGTCAATAAATGAGTATTAAAACGTCCTGTAAAGGTAAAAGCGTGTCATAGAAACAGCTTGTTGCAAGTCCCCAGCAGTAGTATATGTAGTTTAAAATACCTGTCTCTAAATGCCACTTTGTTCTTCGTGTTTGTTACCTTCCGGGCCTTTGCACAAATCTCGTACAAGCCACACTCTCGTATGTGTTTGTACATCACTCTTCTGTGAGACGTAAGAGCAAACAATATTGTTACAGGAGCTTGTAGCAACTGCTGTCTGAGCAGAATCCTTCACCCAAAGGCATGGGAGGCTGTGGACCTAGCCAGGGTGAGCTGGAGCCAGGTCAGCTTTGGCATGTACCTTCCTGTGGATGGTGGCATACTCCTGCCTAGAAGTGTTTGGAGCCTCTCTGAAATCCAACGGGGCATCTACGCTTAGGGGTGCTGCAGTGCTTGTAGGGTTGTAGGGCAAGCAGGTTGTTGGAATATGGGTAGAGGCTAGAGGGTTGTTTCTTTTCTTTGGCTGCGGGGTAGTCTAATAGTGGCTAGCATCGGAACAGAAGTAGACTGGCATCCTCGAGGAGGATCAGAGCTTTGTAGAGGTGGGTCTCAACCTTACTTCATATATGATGGAGTGAGGGCAGCATTGCAGGAAAGGAATTCTGGATTACCAAAGAGGTGAAATGGAGTAAAAATGGCAACTTCCAACTGGATGCAGAGACTGCTACATTGAGTGCTACAGGACAAGTCATAGGAGGTCAGTAGTTAGACAAGCAAATGCAAATACAGGGGAAGCAGGAACAGTTTTAATGTGACAAAGAGATGAAGCAGGTCAGGTGGCGGTTGCTGGATCTGTGCCATGGAGCAACAAAAAGATTAGGTGACTTTGGGCTACAAATAGTTGATCACCTTGTGAATCAGAGCTTAGGTAAGTCACGTTCTCCTGGCATGGTCCTCACAAACAGGAACTTTGTGTGAGACAAACCTTCCTTCACCCCCACTGACTGGAGGTCCTATTGAATGTAAATACTGAGGACTTTCTTGTAAATCTGAATCTTGATGATTAACCAAATCAAGATGTTAACTTGTAATTTTGCTAACAAAGTGTTATTATTGTACCTGTCTTTGATGTACAAATACGCTTTTGAAATGTATATTCTAGATGGATGGTCTCAGACAAGCTTGGGATCTTATCAATAAATAAATGTATTTCCAGAATGTGATACGACTCTTTTTGTAAAGTAAGTGGGTAACAAACAGGCACTTCTGTTGTTGCACACATTTACTAAACCTACGGTTTTTTAAATGTACAGACATTTCAGTGGCTACAAAGAACACAAGTTGCTACTAGGTGTAAATAAATTAAATGTGAAAGATTAGAGGATTGGGGGTAGCAGTTTATCTTAGACTTTCTTCTTGAAGTAAAACAGCTAAAGCAGTCGGATGGTAAGCATAATGTGTACAGAACAAAGGTATTCCAAAGAAAAGGTACTTATTTGTGAACTGTAAAATGAATGACAAGGAGATGAGGTCTAAATCTGTTAATAGAAAAGGAAATTTTATTATTGAAACCGTTAATTTTCTAAAACTAATGTTCTCACTTTGGAGGGTAAGAGTTTCTAGAAATTAGTTAGCTTGGATCTTGCATTTCAGATAGAAATGTATCAGCAGAAAATGAGAGCAGTCACCTAACAACCAGTGCAGTATTTAATACAATTACCTTTTAAAATAGTCTGAAGGTATAAGTTATTAAGAAGTCATCAGAATTAGATGGAAAAAATAATCAAGGTATTATATTAAGAACAAAGTGGCTGATCTGCTGCTTCTCATTAGAGAAAATTAACGCTGAGGCTCAGCCACTCCTGTCTAGATCTCATCTGGAAAAGGAAAGCACCAGGTGCCACCTGAGCTTTCTTATTTCAGATTTAAAAAAAAAATCTAAAAAAATGGTTTATCACAAACAGTTTATAAGGAAAAATGAACACAAATATTCTAAAATAAGATTTGCTCTAGCTTTTTTGTGTGTTATCCCACAATAAAGAAAAATGCTTGAGAAAATTTTATTTTCAGAAGCCATTTTGTAATCTGTGATACTTTTGCTTTAGTTTCTTGCGTGAAAACTTTTCAAACCAAAAGAAATAAAAATCAAAACTGGAATGAGTTAATAGCCTTTTCAGAAAAAAAAGCCTAGAAGACCACAAAAATGTGCAATTAGAACTGATGATAAACATTTATGAAGTGCCTGCAAAACTAAAACCAAACCAAACCTAACACCAAGGTACCAGAACTTGTGTTTGATAATTACTTAGTCTATGAAAAACTAAAGGTGGCTAAGGAACATTTGGTCTGAAGTAGTAAGGCTGTTGAACAAGGAGCATGATAAGAGATTAAGCTTAGTAATGGCAAATGCAAGTAATTTAAACTGAAAAGCATTTCGACTTCTCTGGTGTCCCTGAGGCCAGGTGAAGCACATAGGGAAAACTCAGCAGCATTCCAGAGGCTCAGTCAAAATCTGTTCAGGCAAAACACACACACACATACTTAAGAAATGGGCTTTTTAATCCGTTTGTGATTGCAATGCTTACTTCTGGAATAGGCAGGTCTTTCCATAATCTTATACTTAAACCCAACTGATCTCGCCAGGTTTATGTGATCAAACATTGTCCCATTCAATGAATTCAAATTGTCAACACATGCAGTCTCATTTGTTAATCTCTAGTTGCTTTAATCCATGAGGTGCTGGGAGTATGATCCAGTTTATCAGCCTTTTCTGAAAGATAAGTTTTGCAATAGATTCAGAAAGTCCTTTTGAAAGTAGTAATTAAATCTGTTTTAACATGTTTTCATTCTCTAATGAATTGAATTTCTAAGCAAAAAAAAAGGAGACGTGCATTTCTAATTTTTTTTTTGTAAATGAATGTTAGAACAAGGAGAGTAGTAGGGTAAAATTGGTTTAAGTTCAGAGTTCATCCTTTATTTGCTGAGGTAACACACAGTGCAGAGGCAGTAAATTTGACCTCTGGAGTCATTAACATTAAGCATCTTCATTCTTTGTCATGAATCAGAAACAAAGCTGTGGGCCGGCCAAAGAAAATCTGGCAAGGTTAAAGTTTCTCAAGATCTCCTACCTCCTTGTACAGGAATCTACAGAATTAAAATTATGCAAACAAGAAATTACTAAGATGCAGTTAATGTACAGAGAATGCATTCATAGTTGTAATTGCTTAACTTAGTTCACTTCTTCTAGGCTTTCTAGAAGAATTGACAAATGTGAGGAACAGGAGTTACCTTGGGCCTTCTGCCCTTCAGTAAGCTCTGCTTGCATGTACTATGTGTTTGCCTGGAGACCTGCTGGATTTGTGGCATTTCTGTGAAGTCCTAAGGCAATGTCTTCATTAAACTTCTAAAATATAGTTTCCCTTTTTTTTTTTTTTTTGTACAGAACACACTGATAACGTCTTGTTTAACTTATCTGTAGCATTTCCATTGTTTCTCTTCACTAGGTCTCTATGTTCCAACAATGAGGTAAGTTGGTTTTGGAATATCGCAATTGTTGCATTACCCGTTAATATTCTGTTTTGCAATATATACAGGGTACAGTGTTGTATTAAAAATGTTGCTAAATAGAATAGTAATAGTATAGAATGATTTGGGCACACATTTAGGATGGAGATCCACTCTGTAGTGCAGACCGACTCTTTAGTGAAAGCTTCCCTCTACACAAGAGGGACAGAACCACGAACAGCAGTGAGTTTGTGTCCTGCTTGAAGGCTTTTCTTCCAGAAGCACATGTACCTGATTGTGCAAAGTCACTTGGCACAATTGTTCCCTGGTTTTGTAAGACATAAGCTGCTCCTGGATGCTTTCATGACAGGATATAGCCAATGAAGTGTGTACACCTAAATTACAGTTTGAGTCTTTTGCATGCAGGGGGGTGTCACAGGTGAATTATTAAAAGAAGTCATCATTGTGGGGTTTTATTAATGATTAAATGATGATCAGATTATAATTAATCGATGATTGAATGAAAATTAAATTGTAATTGAATGGTTATTAAGCAATAATTGAATGGTAATTAAACAGTAATTTGACAATGATTTAAATTATGATTTAAACAATAATTTAGATGGTGGTCAAACACTCTACTACTTACTACACTTCTAATAATTAAGCTGTAGCTGGATATATTAAAAAAATGCTGTTAGTGTACAATATACTTTTAGACCTAACATAAAATGTCGCTTACCTCATTATAGATACTAGATGCTGGGTCAGGAGTCTCTCAACCTCAAGGAGTATCCTTGAGAGGCATCCCCACTCAAGGGGCAGATCACTGCTGAGCAGCCCACTGCCATAAAGGAGAGCTCAGTGGGCTCCTGGGGGCTACAGATATTTATAGCGTAAAGTGATTGACTCGTAGTCAAGCCCCCTTTTGGTGTATGTGCAGTTGTACAGCTGTAGCAGTTTTAGTTTTGCCTAGTCCCAGCGGAGGTTGGTGCTGTTAGCACCTTATAAGATGGGGCTTAAACTCCTTTGTTCCTGAGAAGATATGACCTAGCACAATTCTCAAGGTTTGCAGAGCAGGGCTGATTTCAGTCAGGCCAACTTGTCGGTGATACTGAACAAACATGCTGTTCACTTGGTCATGGTGGATGCATCTATCACAGGGGATCTTCTTAAAAAAAAAAAAAGAAAGTTATTTGGGCTACCAGTGGTATCAGCCTTGCATGAAAGAATTGACAGTTGTGGCCTCTTAGGTTGCTGGTGTGGGCATCTAATGTTGGAACACCGCTCTGGAAGAGTGTTTTTCTCAAGCTGAAACACTTGCCTTAGGCAGAGCAGTCCGCGCGTTCTTTACAGGCCCCCTCCCTCGCAGAAGAACAACGTGGGATTTTCCTCACAGAAGGGTAAATAAAGACAAGAGGTCTGTTACAGGACCACCTGATGAAGGGGTGTCTTCCCAAAAGGAAATGGCTTATTCAGCTGCGTGGTAATGAAACTTTTGGGAATTATGTAATGTGCTAACTGCCCCGTCCTTGTTTAGATAACGGATGGGATGGTGATTCCTGCCACAGGTGTAAGCGCTAGGATCTCTTCCAGCTCAAGCAACAGGCAGCTGGAGAGCTATGGTCAAAGAACTAAGAACTGCAAACATGAAGAACAAGTTATGAAGTTATTTCTGTTCAGAAAGGGAGAACGAAAGATGGAGTAACAATAGGGGGAAAAAAAGTGCAGGAGTAACATAATACAAAACAAAGGAGAATTTTCATTCTTATCTTTAATTATATATTTTTTTAAGTATAGGTGAAGCTAAGAAGAGGGAAAGGATAGTTAACAAAGGCAAAACCTTGAAGCTGTCTGGAAACCGGTAAATGACGTGAGAATGGGGGGAAAAATACAGGACAGGAACAGAAACAGGTACCATCCCAAGTGATTTTACAAACTGCGGTACGTCCAACCTCACTTCATTTCTTCAGCTCCTTCCTACCCTGCAGAACCTCTTCTACATAGAAGATGAAGAGGAGGCTATAGGATCCTTGGTATTTTCCAAACTGTGTATTTAACAGTGACACTGTGTGCCTTAACAGCTGTGAACCGTGGCTACCTCGTCCTTTGGCTGGCTACCTGTGTCTAGCCCTGTCTTTGTAGCATTTCTCATTCCATCCCCAGGCAGCAAAGGCAGCAGTAAGTCTGGAGATGCTCTGTGGGTACCAGCCTGCGACTGCAGGGCAAAGGAGGAGTAAGAAAGGGCTTATGGCCGGGAAAAAGAGCAAATGACATAGCTGGGAAAAGCGACCAGCTTGATGGGTTCAGAGGGAGTAAGAACTAAGGAAGAGTCAGCTTGAAAAAGCATTACTTCAAAGATACTGGACTTTAGGTAGAAGGTAAGGGGCTTAAGTTAGAAAAAAGCAGAAATAGAAGTTAAATACTGCCTCCTCTTCATAATTAAATGTTTATTGTAAACGTTTGGGAAAGGGAAGCTGGTGGTGGAGAGAAAAGGTATTGCTGTTGTGAGGAATGGACTGAGTTTTGCTTCAGCTAATTGATATTATTTTTTTGTTAGAATGTCTGTATTAACAAAGGAGGCTTAGTGATAGTGTACCCAACTAATCCTTAGGAATTTCCTGGGTCTGTCCAGGGATCTTTGTTTACAGAATGTTATCTGGACGAAGAGAAACAGACTGGGATGTGGCCT
>KZ505643.1:1115765-1133814 GCA_002844005.1 Limosa lapponica baueri
TAGTGTTTAGTTTCTGTAGATTTCCTACTATGACCAGCCCTTGAATGAATGAGTGCTAGTTTTGTAAATAGCAAATTGATCCTGTACTTTCAACAGATTTAAAAACTAGTGCAAAATAGCACGTTGCACTGGGTGTACTGATGAATTTCAAGCACACTGATCCAGCTCTACTCTTGGGTTATTCCAGATTGGCAAGAACACCTAAATGTGTGTTTTAGCAATTGCTGATCCACTGTTCTGGCAAAGCTTCCTGTCCTTAGAAGAACTCGCAATGTCTTCTATAGGATGAAAGTCACTAAATGTTATTGAGCAATAAAGACTGATTCTAAAACGAAAAAAAATGCTCAAAGGGTATTTTGTCTTTATCATAAATAAACATTGGCATTATTTTCTGCTCTTTATACTGTTTTAAGTCTGCTTATTTAAGCATCAAAGGCAATGGGGATTTTGTTTCCAGTTTCAAGAAATGGAACTCTCTCAAATGATCTCATCATTGAAATAATGCTCACTCTCCTTTTGCTGGCTTGTACAGAAGTAGCTAATACTTTCTAGCCTTCACTGTTAGCTTCTCGCTCTCATATACAGATGATAATTGGGCTGTGCTCCTAAAAAAAGTTTGTGGTATGAACTGAATTTATAAATCCAGCCATAAACTTAAAACATGTAATGAAATGGTATCTCAAAACCCTTGGTGGTGTTAATTAAGTTAATAGAAATTCCCTGTTGTATCCCTGTGCTTCTGTCACAGCAGTGATGTTGCTATGAAGGAAGACAGAACTTTTTGGAGCTGTTGGACTTCTGTACCCTTGTGATTTCCACTTGCTGTCACTTAATATTCATATACAATTTAAAGCTCTGGAGCAAGAACTTTTTCCTAAAATGAGGTGGTGGGGTTTTTTTTCTTTCTGCCTTATGCTGGAAACCTTGATATTTTTTTGTTACAGTAAAGATGTAGTCATTGAATTAGAAATTTCTGTTTGCTGCTGTAATACAAATTTTGGCAAGATCTTTGACACGGGTACTAACTGTTCTGATGCTGTCTCACCATTTGTTTAAATTATTATAAAGAATGCTGATGTATGGCTGTGATGCAAGAATTTTTTTTTTTTTTTTAAAAAGTGCAGCCTGCAAAACTGGGCTGAGGTAATGAGTCAGAAGGACATGTCAGATCACAACATGATAGTTTTTGTTTCTGTTCTAATATGGTAAAAGTTCATATATCTTCTGGGATACCTAGTCAAACCCAAGACAAATGAATAGTTTTGTGAGCAGCAAAAAAGTCAGTGCTTGATTTCCTGTGAACGTTGAATTACATAAGTATACTTTAAGTCTGCATATAGCTATAAAGTAACCTTCCTGTTATAAAGGCTGTAGGAATGAGAATTTTATAGCAGTATTATGGCAGTAGTTAAGCTGCTTTGTTTGACTCTGAATGTTGGCTGACAGCATAATTTATTTTTTTATATTTTAAATTTGTAATTATTATTTTTTAGAAATCCAAACTTTAGGCTGTGGTCCTGCATGCCTCTTGTTGGCGGCAGTCACCTCAGGCCATTTGTTCTGTCCACTTGCTGTCACCTCTTAGCTACTTTACAGTTGTTAATGTGGTGCTGCGGCTGATCAGGGGACTGATCTTGACTGAAGAAGTAGCCCAGTGGAAAAAGTTATTTTTCAGGCAGATTAATTTCCTTGTCTGCATCATTATGTAGGTGCCCAAAAAGTTGTGCTGCCAGAACGGAGGAGGAAGGGATGCAAATACAGTTGACCAAGAGCTGGGATTACTTAAGCCAGTTTGTACTTGTCCTAGTGATCGTTCAGCAATAGCATGACTTGACTTGGCAAACTGCTGGCATTCAGCACGGGCAGGGAGGTGGTGGGAAGGCGGACAGTGAGGTCTCACCCTTTCAACAGTACAAGGTCGTATGCTTTATTGTATGTACCTGCAATCAGTAATACGAGTTACCTTCCCTGCTGGTCTCAAGTGTGATTCAGTAAGGAATCTGAGCCCATCTCAAGGATTTTTGTTGCTGGGGAAAGGGCTGGTCCTGCTCATCCTCCTTTTGCTTACTTCTAGCCATGAGATCTTATCTCCTCCATATGATGCTTCTGGCAGTCTTCTTGACATGTAGTTGAGTTGCTCCATTTGTGAACTGTGGAGAAAAGTAACTCTGTTTTTCTGAGTTTATTACCCTCAATTTAGCAAAAGGAGGGGAGAGGGTACAAATTACCTCTTATTGGCAGTAATAGGTTGGATCAGCTGAGTTATCTCATGACATTCTGTTAAGCTCTAGCTTCATATGTGTTTTCCTGTAAGGCTTATTGTGTGGGAATGGTTTGAAGCTGCATCAGGGAAGGTTCAGAATTCACATTTGTAAGCATTTCTTTACTGAGAGGGTGGTCAAACACTGGAAGATGCTTCCTAGGGTGTTCAATGCCCCATCCCTGTCAGTGTTTAGAAGCCATTTGGACAATGCTCTTAATATGCTTTAACTTGTGTTAGACTAGATGATAGTTCCTTCCAACTGAAATACTCTATTCTGTTCTGTACCTTGTGTCCTGTGTGCCCTACTATTTCCCCATTTCCATTTTCTGCAAGTGTTTTGAGTGCCAGTGTTTGTGTTGCTGTATATTGGATTGTGTTGAGATTAGGATTCAGGATAAAACTCTCACTTCAGGATGATGGAAGCAGGATAAATCGAGGGGAAGGCTGGAACTTGTAGTGACTGTTCAGTCTTGTAGTTGTTTTGTGCACAGGTGTGTGTAACTGTGTTTTGAGGTTGGCTTCAGAGTTGCTGTAATGCACCGGTCATTGGGAGGTATATTTTGGCTCTTTCTGGCACTTCTTTTTCTGATGGTACTAGTCTTCTAACTGAAATTTATTTTTTTGTAATTTTTTTAGTCAGATGGGTTCATTAATCCTACTTGCTGTCCATCTGTGTTCACAGTAGGTACCAAGAATGAGCAGACACCAGACAAGTAGGTGCGAGAGCAGAACTAACCCTTTTGGCTAAAGCCCAAACTAAGTGGGTTAAAATAACTGGGTAATTATGGCCAAATGTTTCCTTTCATCTGCTACCTGATGTTACGAAAACTGGAGAAACTTAAGTTTTGTGAAGACTTCAACCAACTGTTGTCTTAGTGAGGAAACACCACCTGAAAAATAATCCTCTGTTTCTGGTTGTAGAGAGGTTCAAACTGATCGTAGAGAAAGGTCCAAGCAGGCTGCTCAGGAGCTGGAGTGTTCCCAGGCACAAAGCTCACTTAAATGTATGGCATAACATAGTTTTAGAAACATTCAAGTCAGACTGTGCTATATGCTTTAAGCACAATGCTTGTGTGACTTGCTGAATCCCAGACCTTCCCACCATTTAAATTGTTTGCATGGCTACTAACACAAGAGTGCCACAGCTTCAGCAGCCACTTAATGCATTTAATATTACCATAAAGTGTTAACAGGTTTACACCAAGCCAGGCTCTTTTGGAGTTAGGTATCATTTTTCAAAAAGCTGTACAATGTTAATGCTGAAATACTAAAGAATGATGAAGCTGAATGATGCTGGAGAGAGAGGGAACAGCCTGTATGGAAGATGAGGGCATTTGCAAATACGGTATTTAACCCTGTTGTAAAGGAGAGTGGCTGGTGGCTTTTCCATTTAGAAGCTTTAATGGTTGGATTGCACAGGAAGTGAAGAGATAGTGTTGGATTCACAGGAACATCTAGGTCATAATTTAATTCATCATGCGTAACTCATGCCATAGGGGGTGTCTTGGTAGGCAGATCGTTATTGCCTAAATTGGAATTTAGTACAATGCTAGATTTAAGACCTGAAAAACATGTACTATCAGTTTTTAATGAACAAAAGTTCTTGTGTTGTTTTTTTCTTAGGTTAAAACCAAGTTATTGTAACACAACAGTTGCTTGTGTCATAGTCTTTTTTTTTTTTTCTTTTTTTCTTTTTAAACTAGAAATTGTGTACTGAGGCTAATGGGAGGTAGAGAAGGTGCAGTATGTCTCCTGACTCACACTTTATCAGCTCTTGGACTTTGGAAACTTTCTCTTTGGGCAAAAAGTTTCTAATAGTTTTAATTTTAGCTTGGTATAATACAAGAGAAAAAAAATCTCATTTGCAAGTGTGGGACCGAAAAACACTTCAAATAGACATTGTTATGCATGGAGTTTATCCCCTTTTTAAGTTTACTCACTACACTGGTTTCTGGGTGAGAATTGAAGGGGTACAAAGAGTCTGGCAGGCATCTGTACAAGCAACTGATACTATATAGCCAGTTTATTTTGTTTTTCAGGGCAGTATGACTGCAATGACTGTATTTTTTCCTTTGGATACAGCTAGGCTTAGACTTCAGGGTAAGTGTCGAACTCTAGTTTCTTTGTATGATGGTGTTTCTGTTCATCTTGGCTCGGGCACTTGTAAGGGTGGTTGTAGGGGAACCTGTCTTGCACGAACAGGAATCTTACCTGTGTAACATTAACACCATTTAATCACTAACACCAATTTTCCAGCTGAAGGTAATTCTCCCTTCTGAAAGTATTGGGCAACGTTTTAATTAACTGAAAAGGCTGTGTGATCTGTGGCCAGACAAGGCTTTTAAATGGTTGTTTAAGACCAAAAAGAAAAATAAAGATGTGAGATTACACAGGGTTACGTTTGTGTGCTGTTGCTTTTGGCTTCTGAGAACACTTCAAAACACAGGGACACTATAATGAACAACTAATCTAGAATTATTCCTAGCAGTGGTTTAAAGGGAGAAGTCAGGGTTAGAACTGGGAGTAGAAACATCCAATATTTACAAAAATGCATCTGGGTATAAACTTTATTGTTCTAACACTCTATCTTCTAATCAAAAGTCACAGAATCACCAAGCATTTTAGCACTGTGACTAAAGCGCTATTAAGAGCTAGAGGGAGATCATCAGCCAGGTCATCAGAAATATGTGGTTGAGAAATGAGCACCATATCGCTATTGAGCAGCTTTCAGTGCAGGAAGGGACAGTATTTTGCGAAGGCTTAGGTGTTTGCAGATTAACTGTAAGAGATTGCTCTGCTAATGATGCTAGTCTGGAGTCCAAGGAATGATTTTGAGAGCAGTTAGGCAGGCCCAATTCTAGTCTCTTCCCTAAGGAGAACCTACCTTCAGCTCATGTCACAACTGTCAGGTTAGGAATTGGTGACTACAGATATTCTGGTGCACAACAGAACCTGCTGCTTCTGGGGAAGAATAAAAAAAAGGAAGTAGCCTTACCTAGCTAATGAAAATAAGGAGATGCTTTCTGGATTTGCTACAGAAGTAGGGAACGTCTGTTCTTTATGAGGAAGAAGAACCATGCTGTTCTGGAGAATGTTCAGAATAGGAAGGATAAGGACTGCAAAACGAGTGTTAAATTGGAATAATCTAAAAGTTTGATTCCTCTGTTTTCCAGTTGATGAAAAGCGGAAGTCTAAGACAACACCAGCAGTCTTATTGGAAATAATCAAAGAAGAAGGCCTGTGAGTAAATACTTATTTTCTGCTTGTCTTCATGTAGACAAGCTCTAAAACTAATTTGAATTTATGTGGAATAGTTAGCCTGTATCTGTGTGGACAGATTTTTGCTCTGATTTAAAATGTCTCTCTTTAAGTGTGGTATGACTTGCACTATCTTATGTGTTTGGCTTCAGCTAATTTGGATTAACTTTCTTGAGCACCTTATGCAATTGATCTGTTCAGTGATGTAACTGTGCCTTCATTAGGGAGGTAGCTGTACCTCCTCAGAAATGCAGGTTTGTAGGCAAATGTACCTTCATGTACCTGATAAACCAGCTTCGTCTGCCTGGATTCTTGGGTGTGTCCATGTCTCATAACCCAGTTGAAACTCTTGGGCAGCTGAGCCACTTTCAACAGGATAATTGAGACATGTTTCCCAGCTGGAAGTTTTTTCTCCTCCTAAGCATGTGGAAGTAAACAAGTGACTTTATGCTGGTGATATTCAAGATCCATCTATAAGCAGTTAACTTTCAGCAATGCTGTGCATGTGTTCTTAATAAATTCAAGCAAAAACCAAACTAACACTCTCAGTTAGAGGACATGGTCCCCAGGGGGTATTTCTCCCTTCCTTTTCCTGCACAGAAGAGAGAGGTGATGCAAAGATTGTTTTAATTCTACTCATGACTAACTGTATGGTCAGTTAATTTGTAACTGTACCTGTATGGTTAGCTAAGCCTGTGACTTCAGAAACAGTCCTAATGTGGTGTATTCCCAGCTACATGGGAGGGAGAAGCACTTGATACATCCAAGATGGAAAAACTAGCATTTACATCATAAGAACAGTCAGGTGCTGCATTTACCAGCCTTGCATCTTTTATGGTATCCTTCTTGGGGGTCCTTATATTCTGCGTATTCTCAATATTTTAATGAATACTAAAGAGCCTCCATGATTACTGCTAGTCGTTGAGGAGATTTTTTTTATACTCTCAACATGATACCTGTTCTGTGCAGCTTAAGTGAAGGTGCATATCATTATCTCTTTTTGGATGTATTGTAGAACATGCTGCGGATGTAGGGCAACTGTTGAGATGTCCCTGTTTTACAGGCTTAACAGGCCTGTCAGAGAAGGGAGTTTCGTTAGTCAGCTGTTATGAAATCATTTTTAAATCAAGCTAGATTTAGATGATACACAATGACAATCATTCACAACACCTGAAAAATAAGATAGCTGTGAATCATAAGGGGATATTCAGTTTTTCACCTGTGATTAATCTAGTTAAATTTAAATGGGTAACATTTTTTTCTCACTTACGTGACTGATTTGCTGTAGACTTTACTGCAAGGCATTTATTAGAAATTCCTCCCACCTGCATATCTCCTGGGTTGCACGCTTTGGAAAGCTCTCCTTGGTGAAGTATATTACTTTCAGTAACTAGTCTTCCATATAAATATTATGTAAGAATCAAGAGGCATATTTTTTTCTTCCATACTATATTTTTGTATATTTTGAAGGAGTAGTTGTTTTAATTTTTTTCTGGCTACATTAAGAATTGCTTTGTTTCCTTGGAGATGTGAGCATCTCTTTACTGAATTATCTTTTGTATTAGATTTACAACTCTATTTGTCAACAGAGGTGAGAATTCTCCTCATGCCTTGGTACGTTTTAGTATATGGTTTAAACTAACTGTATCAGTCTGTATGTTAACATACGTATTTCAAACATATTTTCATCCCCTGGATGTTTGTAGTTCATTGCTGACTGTTGGTAGAGAGCAAATACAGTGGTAATACTTCTGGAGTGAGTGAGCCCCAAGCTTTTCACTGTAAATATATTGTACCTCTGCAGCTCCTTTTCAATGGAATTATTCCTGATTATTGTAATTTATAAATATAAGTGCTTAATTTTTTTATGGTACAGTCAGGAGTTTAGTATCGTTTGTTATCATTAATGATAAAGACATACCTAGTTAGTATTGTGTGTAGTATACAGTATTGTATCTCTGGGACCCTCCACCAACATGTAAAATAAACAGGTCACATAAATCCTTTGCTGATCCTTACCATGACTTTTTCCTCTCCATTAGGTTGGCACCATATCGAGGATGGTTTCCTGTTATCTCCAGCCTTTGCTGCTCCAATTTTGTTTATTTTTATACATTTAATAGTCTTAAAGCTCTCTGGGTCAAAGGTCAGCATTCAACCACTGGAAAAGACTTGGTTCTTGGGGTTGTTGCAGGTAGGACTTAAAAATCTCAATTTCATAAAAAAAATGTTAGTATATTCTATCTAATGTTTTTCTTTATGAAGTCCACTGGAGGTCACACTGAGTGCTTATGCCTCCCACTGTATGCAGACCTGCTTTCTAGTACAACTCTGTTCTTCTGTGTCCTCCCCACCTCATAATGTGCATAAGCTGTTTGTATTCTGAATTCTGGCACACAACACAGTACTGTTGCAGTCTAGTATTTTATTTGTGCCTAGTGTGTTGCTTACCTTGGTATTTGAGCATCATCTTTTAGATGGTGAACACAAGTGGCAGGGAGAGATGACAGTTTTTTTCAGAGGGAAAGATATATGCCAATTCTGACATATTTTTTGATTAGGATAAGTAAGAGCTTTTAATGTAAGGATTTGGGTGCCAGTTTTCAGACTTCTTTTGGGGTCATCATCTAAAAGTGACAGTAAGTCCCTAGATATATGCAAGTACAGTGGGAACTTTATGTTCTTTTTCATCCCTTCCTCTCATGTGGATGCTACAGTGGCTTCTTTGAAGGGATGATGACACTAGTGGCTTTTCTAGCAAATGCAATGTGAAAAATTACCACTGTGTGCCTGTGTTTGCCTGTACTATTCTGCCGGAATAATTGCTCGTGCAACCACACCGAAACAAGCTGCTGTTAAAAATCCTGTCAAAAAAAGGCCTGTAATTATATGGACGTGATGGTGGCATTTGTTTACTTTTTGCTGGTTTCTTGTATTTTTGGTGTGTGGGCATAATGAGTGGCTGAATAGTTGGGGGAAAGTATGGAAAAGAAATTCTTAAGTTGGCTTTATCACTGGGGGAAACTCTCTTATAATTACATTTTAGAACAAAGGCTACGGGAGTTAGGGTAGTAGCTTGTCAACTAAATAACAAGTTCTATGACCATAGTTTATATCCTTATAATGGAATAAATCTGATCTAAATTGAAAAATTCCACTTGAGATATTTACTAATTTTCCCTGCTCATCTCTCGTTTCTCCTACTGGTAGCAAATACAGATTGGAAAAATATATTAAAAATTACCTTTCCAATCTGGAAAATGAAGTTTTATGACTTCTGTAACTGAGTCTGGGCAAAAAATTACAAGTATAGTGTGTTCCAACATTTTGCTCCATAATGTAATCGCATTGACTTTGGTTAAGAGAGGTTAATGTGGCTTGCCTTTTCTAGTGCTTGTTTTTGCTCAGAACTTTTTTTGAGCCAATTGTAGGCCTTATGAAGTATACTGAAATATGTTTATATTCTGCTTTTTTGAACCCTCCTAAAGGAAAAGAAAAAGAACAAACAGGCACCATGTAGGTACTAAAGTTTCACCTTTTTCAGATTTACTGTTCTTGATATTGAGATGGACCTGATATATCACTATAACAGAATAATTCAGTCACTCAGACTCCTACCAAAGCAACCAGTGTAGAAAAAATTGCTAAATTCTGTGATGCAGAAATATTAATAAGAAGGATGAGAAGCTTGTTTTTAAATAGTTTCTTTAAAGTAACTTCCTCAGTCACTATCGAACAGGTATCTGTTTTGATCCGTCCTCATAAAATAATCCTTCTAACCTTAGCACTCTCTGTTTCTTTCTGAAAGTAGGCAGGCAGCAAGTCACCATGGAGTGAAGTAGGGCACGAAAGAGTATGTTGTGCTTCAGAGTGGTGTAGTATGCAGCAAAGTAACAAGTTCACTTCAGATTCCTTCAATGTATCCGTATTTGATGTGTTTTGTTCTTTGGTGTTTGTTTTTTTTATTTTAGTTTTGGAAAGGAGTAGCAGAAATGCCTTCTTACTGCATGTAATCTGCTGACAGCTACTTCATGGTGGAGCTGTGGGGAGGATACCTGAAGTAGCTTATTACATATTACCAGTTTATCTTTGCCATTACGCTGTCTTAATTTTCCCCTCTCTTCCTACCAGTAGTTTCAGTAGCGTGCGAAATGGGGTAAAAGTAGATCAGAAAACATTGAAATCTTCTGATTTGGGCTGATTTTCTTTTTGCTGTGTTTTGCTTTAGGTGTAGTGAATGTCCTGTTGACCACTCCTCTTTGGGTAGTGAACACACGTCTGAAGCTGCAGGGAGCAAAATTTAGAAATGAAGACATTGTACCAACCAATTATAAAGGCATAATAGGTAAGCACCTGCTGTCTTCAACCAAAGAGAAGTTCATTAAATGAACTTAAAGGACTCTGAAGTTCAAAGACTTATATTTATGTGGTGGATTTCACCCTGGAATCTCTATGCTTCTCTATCGCTTTGCAGTCATTGAGTTTTACAGGAAACTGGACTTGGCCATTTCTGATGGTAATTAAGAGTTTGCAGTATGCACATCTGTAACTAAAATACCTTTTACAAAGGCAAGTTTCTTATCATACAAATCCTGGAGTAGTAGTGAGCCCAGTGAGGTGGTAGCTGGGAGTCTGAGTTTGGACAGACAATCTGCAAATTCAGCTTCACTAACCTTAATCTCTTAATCACCCACAAGTTCAGGTGGTCTTCCTTTTAAAAATAAGTAAATAAATACTCTTGTCATTTTGAACAAGGTTTAGAAGACCTTGATGTTGATGCTGAGCTTGCACTATAAAGAGCAGGATGTCTGTGGAAGAGCTTTGTTTACATTAATGGTGATGTGAACTGAAGGACCTCTTTTGTCACTATTTTTCTGTTAACTTCCAGATTAGAATGGCAGGCTAAAAAAAGTAACATAAAAGATTACAGCAGATTTTAATACACTTTGAATATCGGTCTTTAAGTGTAACTTCTTATCTTCTACAGTCAGAATTTTGTACTCAAAATTGTAGTGACTTTTTTTCATCTTTCTTCTCAGATGCCTTTCATCAGATAATACGAGATGAAGGAGTCTTAGCTTTATGGAATGGTACTTTCCCCTCTTTGCTGCTGGTCTTCAATCCTGCCATACAGTTCATGTTTTATGAAGGCTCTAAACGGAAGCTCTTGAAAAAGCAGCTGCAAGTGAGTATGTTTTGCGGCCAGGTGATGGACGTTTTCTTTGACATGTGTTACTTGAGCAAATCCAGAACTGTAGGTTTGGTTCTGAATCTTGTATTTTTGAGGGTTTTTTTGAGTTAGTATATCTTATAAAAAAGATCCATGATTGTGAAGTGAGATTTGAATCTCTCATGTCCCTAGAGAAGGGATTCCTGCAATGAATTCCTCTTCCTGTTAAAAAAAACCACAAACAAACAACCAAAAAACAACAAAACAAAACATAAACTGCGCCTCTTGTCCACATTTATTTAGATTTGTTCACAGGTTGAACAAATCTTAGAGATTTCAATTCTAATGTATCTGTTTTAGAAGTACAGGCTGTTTTGTAGTCACCTCTTAACCCTTTCTCCAATAAATCAAGCATATTGAGCCTTTGAAGCATCACAGATTTGTTTTGGACCCTGTCATTTTAATAACACTTTTTTTTCCTGAAGCCCTCAATTTTTCAATATCCTCTTTCCAAGGATAGAAACTAGAATTGAATGCAGCATTGCAATCATACCTCCCCAATTCTCCAGATGGAGGTAGAACCACCTTTTTGTCTCACCTTTATAGTTCCTTTTTCTTTCTTTCTTTCTTCTTCTTTTTTTCTCTACATCAGATATAGCAGCTCACCTGAACTCATGGTCCTTCTATGTTCTAGCAAACTGAAAAGCATTTGTGTTACGTTTTAGGATAGTGTCATAACATATAATATGTTTAAGCTGCAGTGCTTGGCTGTTAATTTGTGACACTTTAGAATGCATTTGGCTGTATTAAAATGTTAGGTGATATCAGTATGTTACAAAGGCATCTTGTTTTTCCTCACGACATAGTGAAATTATTTTTACTTGAGACTGCATCATAAGTGAGGCTTGAGGTTTTTGCCATCTTTAGTCAATATGGCAGCTGTAGCACTCTACTAGTGCCTGATGGATCTATCCAGTTACATTATGGATAATACATCTTTTGAGTGATGAGCTGAGCTTTCCCCTGCCTTGTTATTTGCCTGTTGTCTAATTGCTATATTTCTTGTGTTTCTCTTAAATTACTTCTACCTTAAATTTGGGCATGTTTTGTCCCTGGGTAATGAAAGAAGAAAAGATTTTTAGATTCCCCCCCCACCCCCAGCAATGGTCTTTCCACAGATGCTTTTATTTTGGATAAAATTTTTCTTCTTATTTGATCTTCTCTTGATTGTCTTAAGTATATCAGATTGACTTTTTAAAGATGTGCATATATGTGCATATTTCTGATTGGAATAAACAGACTTTGCAAATTTGGAGCATGCTTTGATACGGGCACCTGTTTATTTTCAGTGATTAATTCACAGTGTTAGACTGAGATTCACTGTAATCAGGTTAGGCTGTAACCATGTATTTGGTGCATTGTGCAACATGGGCTTTGGAGGTGAGGATGAGCTTCCAGCAGGTATTCTAAACTAATAGAGGATGAGATTTTTAGCTTGTATCATCAAGACTAAGATTCTGCCTGATAGCATAGTCATTATGTTGTAGGATTATAGAGTGGTGTTCAAGGATTCTTCCACTGTCACCTTTTCACAAGTGCCTTGTGACTTACTAGCTTGAATGTTGCAAAAGCTGAAGTGCTTCTGATTGACGATATGTTTAAATACTACTTTTCTTATCTTTTGTCTACTCTTGGTGTTTTAACTTGGTCTAGTTGTATGGCTTTATCTCTGATATTTTTTTAGTAACCTAGTTATAGTGAGCAAGTTAGAAATGCAAAAGCTTGTGAGCAGGTAGAAGCTACAAATAAACTTTAGTTTTGGGAAAGTAAGTTGGTTGACCTATAACTAACTCTTTAAAATGAGAAGACAGAGAGACTTTGTGAAATCTTTATGCCAAAGATACTAGTACCTGCTAGGAGATTATCTAAGTATGGAATCCCCAAGTGCATAAGGGTCACTGGCTGTTTTGGTACAATGTCAAATATGTTCTTTATCTGTTGAACAGCTCACATCCTTGGATGCTTTTGTTATTGGTGCAATAGCCAAAGCAGTAGCCACCACCCTCACTTATCCTCTGCAGACAGTACAGTCGATTCTGCGGGTAAGTAATGATTTCATTTCAGGCTAACTGCCTCTGACTTGCTCTGTATAGTGCAAGCCCTGTCCTTACGGCTTGTTTTCCTTTGCATTAATGAACCTGTCATTTTTGGAGCTCCTTTGCACAATGCAGGTCATTGACAAGGCTGCCTCTTTTCTTTGATCCGGCACTGACAGATTCTGATAGAACTTGGTATTCCTGGTGCATGTTTCAACATAATGCATCGATACAGTGTCTCACAGAGGCTGATGCACCATAATGCTTCTAGGCACTGCAAAATTTACTTATTTGAATATAAATAGAAAATGTGTCAAGTGGGAAATTAAAATTGAATGCTCTAAGCCCAGTTGTTTCCAGATGACCTAGGGTAATAAAAAAAAAAAAAAAAGAGAGAAGAAGAGTTCTATTCATAGGTTTTGTTTTATTTGAATGATGGTCTGACCTTGTCAGTAGCCAGAATGTGATTCATCAGGGGAAGCTGAGCTCCCTTATAAATAATATCTTTAACCACTTGCCTGGCCTTGTGTGCTAATTGTAGTGGTAATGGAAGTACTTGCATTTATTCTCACTTGCAATTTGTATGTACACTGGATAAGGCTGCTATCTTCAATATGTACCAATATTGAAACAAGACAAAAGTTGAGGTGAGGGAGACCTGCCCATACATAAGCAAGCATATTATAATTTAACTTCCATGCTTTTTCATCCATTTTTGTAAGTTGTTTCTTGATTATTTTTGTAACAGTTAAATATTAATAAATGTTTCCACATGCAGTATAATGCTATTTTTTCCAAGTAAGGAGAAGTCCTAAGTTGTGCGTATGGTAAAGCCATCATGCGTGTTTTAAAACTTGTATAAATTTGGAGAATTAGTTAAGTTGTTGAACATGATGAGCCTTCTATGCAAAGGTATCACTTTTCAGACTTGTCCAATAGGGTTTTTTTATTATCTGGAAAAAGCTATTTTCATGCAAATTTTGTAATTACTTTAGTTTTTCTTCTCTCTAATTAGGGTGGGCAAAATGTATTTTGATTTTTGATAGCCTTTAAAACGATAGTTTGGATGCTGTATTTCAAACTAACAGGACTTGAATGTATGTACTGTGTGGTTGCTGCCACCCTGAAAAGGTGCTGGTAGAACTTTTGTGTCTGCATGGCTTTCTGCTTTGCCACCCTGATGGTGCACAAAATGGAATCTACATCATAGATGTGTCAGCCACACTATACTTGTGTCAGCAGTCATTTTTTCTGAAGTGTTTCTAACTGATCTGATGATCAGCTGAGCTAGTGCCTTCATTCGATGTTTTGTCCTGTTTTAACAGCCTGGACACATCTCAGGAGTTAAAATACTGACACAGACTTACTACTGACGTGATAGATACAGGAAAAACGTTTAAGCAAATTTAGCTTTGTTTGGATTAGTGGCAACATCAGTCTTTTAAATTTGTGATGTGTTTTCTGCTGGTGTGGAGGAGAACTGGAAGGAAAGTTGGAGTGCTCTATTTTAGCTTTAGCATTGCACAGCAGCACAGGTTTTTTTACATCAATATGACTGCTTCAACCCTCACTCCTTTGCGTGGTTGCTGCAGAAATAGTTACAATCTTGTGACTATTACTTCATGTTTTGTCTGTTTCCTTTTGGCTTTTTGAACAAAATTCTTCTGTCTCTTGATGACAGTGTCATTCTTTAGAAAAAGGGCGGGTCTGGTAAGTTGTGCTGCCAGCTTGATGTACTAACCAGCTGCTGCTGCTTACTGCTCACCTCAGCTGAAGCCAGCTAGTTCACTGCTGGCTTGCCTGAGCGGTGATGAGTTGCCTTTCTGCTAGAGCACAGCTAGCCATCGTGTCCTGGTGGTGGTGGCCCACTGTGAAATAATGACCTTTGTGCTCCTTTTCCATGCCACTGCATCCTCTCCCTGTGATGATGGGGAATACAAGGACCTTTATCTAGTTCTGCAGTTACTTGGGGTAACTTCTTTCCCTTTGCTGTATGAAAGTAACAGCCAGAAACCCTGAATACTTCTGGTGAGAACAGAACACACGTGCATTTGTGACTTCAGGTACATCTGTGATACCTGTGCTGTCCAGTTCAAACTTGCACTACTTTGCAATCTCTCTTCTAATCTAAAGCTAGCATTGTTATATTAAAGGTTTTGTCACTCATACTGAGTGCTGTTCAAAGAAAAAAAGTTATGAATAAAGGTTTTAGTATTTTCAGAAATAGCATTCTGCCTGAAGCCTACTTTGTATAGTTGTAGGGGTTTTTGAAACAATGTTAGCAGATTTACACACAAACTAATACAAGCTCAATATAATTCATAAAAACTTACACATCATAATTAAGTGCTGTTATCAGATTAGAAGTACACAACTCTTCAAACTTAAACCTTTAGAAACTTACTATTGTTTGAAAGTTTTATTAGGGTTCTTTGTAACGAAGTCTCTACACCTTTGCTTTCAACTTTTTGGCAAAGCACTCTTCTTGCTTTCCATATAATGAAGAGTTATCCTGTGTCATTGATAGTGGTAAGCAGCTTCCAGCCTTGCCATTTGGTATGTCTATCTCCTTTTCAGTCATTAAAAATACATGGCACTGCTGTTACTCATTATGCAGTGAAACTGTTCTTTAGCCTATATGTTGGTAAACAGTGGATAAATTAAATTTGCCTCTGGAGAGATAGCAAGACCGTTAATGTTCTTAGTGATCCTGGGTGAAAAAGTTCTCTTTAAAACTCAAGCCTCTTTTCTCTATTGTAGAGAATGCTAGTCCCTTTGGGAAATCTGCAGTAATCAGTGAAGTATTGATGTCCTAGGGAGACATGAACTTTTCACCCCCTCAATGAACCTTTATTTGCAGTACAAAAATAGTCTGATGGTGGAGAAGAGAGGAGAAGGAAGCACCTAATCCTGGTTTAGTTTGGAAGCTTATGCTTAATCTTGGCAGTGTCTGGCACTCTAGCTTGGAACCTAGTTAGGAATATTTTTGGGATGTGTCTGAGACTTTGACAATAATCCTTAATGCTGATTTATCAGTACCAAATGATTTAGTTTCTGATGAGAAGATCATGGATTGTGAGCACGTAGTTGCCTAATAAAGGGAGATTTCAAATAGCATTTTGTTGCTCCTGTTTCCGTCTGAGTTCTTAAGACATATAGCAAAAAGATCTGTGTCATCCTGCCATTTTCTTATAATTTCTGAACTGCCTAAATCTACTTGCATACTCTGTCTACTGTCAATCGTAATTTCTTACACTGAAGAAGTAGCAGTTGCCTGAGGAAGTTCTGGGAGAAACTCATCCACAGGCAGTTGCACAAGTTCACCTTTCTTAGCACAGAAGCATAATACAGGCTTCAAAAGCTGTTTGACTGTATTATAAAAACAAGTGTGGCAACCTTTGCATATCAACCTGTATCGTATGAGAGTATCAATAAATGCTAGAAAAGGAGTAGCTGAAATTGCTAGTTTAACTCTGAGACATAAAATTACAGCAGCAGCTGTCTTGCCTGCTGAAAACCAGTTTGGGGATAAGCAAACACAGTGAGTAAAAGAGAAGTATTATTTAGGCCAGGTAGATGGATCGAACAATTTTAGATTCCTTTACAAAGCTCACATGTAAACGTTTTGCTCAAAGACCATTGGTGGGCAGATAAATTTTGGGTTCAGCTATGCAATCTCAGCGTAACAATGGTTTGCAGATGTATGAGGCTTTGAATCACTGTTAAACAAAAGCTGAGCCAGCCAGGAAGAACTTGCTTCGAATGTCATCTCCTTACTAAGACTTTGCAAGCTATGCTTTTGAGATCTTGAAAACTGTTTCCTCCAGAGCAACTGAAAGAGAGCAAGTATGGCCTTGTGCAATGTTCTCTTAGAACCCATCTTAAAACAAAAATGAATTATTGTAGCACATAAGGTTTTAATGTTGTGTAAAGCTCATTAGTGTGCACTTTGGCCTCCGTTCTTCCCTGATGGCTAGTATAACCTGGAAGATGTTAAGAGAGGTTTAAGAAAGGCTCTCCACGTCTTATGCATGTGTTGGATTCCCTGCCTAGCACCATGGGGAAATAGTACAACAGAATGCTCTTCCTTTTTTTTCAGTTTGGACGCCACAGGTTGAACCCAGAGAACCGAACACTAGGCAGTCTTAGAAATGTTCTTTACCTTCTTCAACAGAGAGTGAGGTGAGCTTTCTATTATTTTTTTTTTCCTAACATGATACAGAAGACTTGAGTATTCCTGATATGTTAAAAATGTTGCTGGATCTAACTTTTGGGGTTTTTTGCCCCTTTTAAACTTGCCATTTGAGTCAACCTCTTTTTTGTAATACATTGCAGAATAAGTACACAAAACCAAATTCTAAATATCTGTACAGGGAGTGTTATCAAGAATATCTCTGGATACCAATTCATTCACCTCATCTTGAAAAGAAGCAAATTTCGTGCACAAAAAACTTCACTTTCTGCAGAATTTTTTCTTTAATATATTATTAAATATAGCTGGCATTCAAGAGATCAGGAATGAATTTAAGATTCTTACAGTTGTCATTAACTTAACTTGTGATATTAATTCTTCTTTGTAGATTGCCAATTTACTTATAAAAGGTTATTCAGATTTTTTTTCTTGTTGTGTGTTTTGTTTTTTTTTTCTTAGGCGTTTTGGAATAATGGGACTCTACAAAGGCCTTGAAGCAAAGCTCCTGCAGACAGTCCTTACTGCTGCTCTTATGTTTCTAGTGTATGAGAAACTGACTGCTGCAACCTTCACAGTCATGGGGCTAAAGCATTCGCGCAAACATTGAACAAGAAACCTATGCCAAAGATGATGGGGTCTAGAAAACACGTTCCACTTCTGAGACTAGGCTGGGTAACAAAGGGTCCTCACTTTCTCTATTACTCTTTCTTTTTAGCCACCTCTGTCTCCATTATTTGGAGAAATTTGGAATACCCTCTGTAGGACCTGTTGCCATGAATTCAGGGATAGCCCATTCCCTACTCCTCTGTGGACTCACTGTGTTAAGAAACAAAGCAGAGACCTTATTTAAGCACTTGACATGAAATTTTAACTACTATATGATTTGTTTGATGTTCTGGGCAAGAATGAGTATCTCTCACTATGCTTTCTTGTTTTCCCTTAAATCATCCTCAACTATTCTATCTTTACCTTCTGTCAGCAGCTGGTGGGGCTGGTTTCATGTTATTTTCCTTGACCTGTATTTATGTCACTTCATATTTGGTTCATTAAAATAATTAATAAAGAACAAC